>ML811697.1:8768-19536 GCA_009831015.1 Picea engelmannii | reverse complement strand
TACAGTCTTTGACAGATTTGAGTTATTTTCAAAAATCTTTAAACGATTCAGCCTTCTGCTTGAATCTTTAATGAATTGAAGCGAAATCTTCAAGTTCTTTAAACTTCTTTCATTCTGCAGCTGTTCTACGTCAATCTTTGACGATTATTTGAGAAAATTGTGCAGGTTTCTTCTTTTGCGATCTCTGCTTCCTCCGCTAGCTTCTCACGACGATCTTTAAAGAGTATTGCAGACAGCTTTCCAAACCTTGTGAAAAGTCTGTGACGCGTGCTCTCAAGATCTGTGAGGCTCTACGCTGAGAGGATCGAGTTGCTCTCCCGACTGTGTGAAGAGGCTTATTGTTGTAGCTCTGATACTATGATAAATTGTGAAGGACAGAGAAATGAAGAGAGAAAAGAATAGTATATTCAAATGTATGAAGAACTACAGAACAAAACTGAAGAGGTCTCTTACAATGTAAGATGGTTGAGCTATATATGCTCAAGCAAGACAAAAATAGAAAGTACAACTGTCCAGTACAGCTGGCAGTGTACGGTCATACTGTTGAGGGTACAATATATTTAACAATATCTACTGTGACTATACATATCTAGTCGTTGGATTAATTTGCTACTGTGTCCCTCTAATATTTTAACCTTCGATCAAATGCAAGGTTAATACAGTGAGCCAATTACAAGTTAATATGAGTATCACTCGACAACGATCCCGAGTTTTGGTTTAAAAATCAAGGCAACTACTAGCAACGATAGAGGTAATCAAATAACATATGAATCAACGAGTTCTACTTTTCAATTGCATTTGTTGACAACGAATCCACAAGTTTGAGATTTCGAGAAGTAACTTATATACAACGACCATGATGAAAATGAGCTCATGGATTAATAATTTTTGTAGCAACCCAATAAAATCTATCTCCGAGAATTTCGTTAGTTATAGCAATCAAGACAAGAATAGTTTCCAAAATTTCACCACAATTTAGCGACGACATTTGAATTTGTAATATAAAATTTTCTATTCGTTATAATAAAAATTTTCAGAAAATAAAAATACCAGAACTGGTGTAAATGGTGGGTTGAGAATTTCTTTCAAAGTCTTGTGCTCCTTTCCTTTTCTCACTTGCTAATCACCACCAATTCTAGGGGTACTCTTCTTCCCCCTTAGCTCCCTGAGTTGCAAAGGGGACACAGACAAAAAACCAACAAACAATAGCTCCAAGGCTTGCCTCACAAGGAAGAGCTTCCATTCTTTCTACAAGCTTGGTATCTCAACTCTCACAAGTAAAACACAATCCACAAAATTTTGGCAGCACAACTTTACCAAGAATAATTGAGATCCATTTCCCTTCTACCACATTTGTTTTATAGAAAAATTCTTAATGACACATTTCCTCATGAAAAATTAATTATTTTTTAATTAATTTAATTATTACTATTCACCCACACACTTGTCACCCTCTCCCCAATTTGCAGAAGTAATTACCATTTTATTTTATTTAAAAAGCCAATTTCCCTCACATTTTCCAATGTGTTCCTATTTTTGCTCTTAGTTGTCCTTTTGTTCCCCAAATTTTCATTTAATGAATGTCTCATAACTAGATCTTAGTTAGAGTTGGATTAGGAGTCTTCTTCTAGTTAGGCTAGTGGTAGGTTGAATCAAGATTCTATTCCAAGTGTACTCCTATTCTTTGATGTTATTATTTATTTATATTTTAAAATTCCCTTTTATTAATTTCACGCACACATGTGCATTTTATCCAAACTTTAAATTTTATTCCCCTTTTTCCTATAGTTGATTGTATTATCAAATATTTAACTTATGTCATAATTCATTTAGTCATTTATTTAAATTTTGACTCAGAATTAGTATTAGACTTAGGCTTAGACTTTTGTTAGACTTTATAATTAATAAATTATTGTTTAATTAATTAATCATTTCTAACAAGGTCCAATCATTTTAATGTTTTCTAGGCCAACTATATTTATTGGCTCAAGTTTTAATTACACGACATGCCCTTCAAGATGCACCTTCATGATCCAAGGGTGCCACTCACCTTAGAATGGTTTTGGAAGTGTGTCCGACCCTTGGAGTCAACACTCCACTCGGTCGACCTTGTGAGAGGCTAAGAGATTCTAAGGAATAAGAACTTTGCCTTATTGTGTACCCCTTAGAAATCTTCATGAGCAACTGTCTTAGTCCTCCCTCACGACATCGTGGACCTCTTGAACTACGTAATTATTAACCTACCGTTCATACCATGGTGGGAGTGCTAGTAGGCTGTGAAAGGGATGTTGCCACACCTCTATGTTTGGTTTATTTGCATGGCCCCTTTACTCCTTATGTGAGTCAGATTAGGAAGCATCATCAAGCCTGCATTCACTGACAAAAACAATGTCAATAATCGATATACATAAATCATAGTGTAATCAATCATATGTCACATGTCTGTAAAATGAAATATTCAAACAAATACAATCCACTCCCTGACTCAATCCGAAGTCTAAGGAAGTTCATTGATTCCATCAGCATCCATAACTTGTCATGTGTCCTACACACGAAGGACAACTCATCAATAGAATATTCCAATACATATACATCAAAATAACGGTAATTCACAACACATCATCATCATCATATATATCCCATAATTGAAATGCAATCACAATGTACCATAACTGGATCACTTGCACTCAAGTGTCCTCAAAGAATATGTCTATAAACATGTGCTCAGTGGAGCGGGACATTACAAACATGAAGTTAAATTGCAGCAGGAACGAGATGAAATTTATAAATATCCATGATGAGGGTATTGTTGTGTTGTTTCAAATGGGGTTGCAACAAGGGACAACAATGATTTGGAAGAATGAATGTGTGGTAGAGGAAGAGTTCTTGCAGATTGAAGCGTATAGAAAATGAGGACTATATAGTTGAGAGTCTAACAATGATGAAAGTTACATTTGACAACTGCTTATGTGAATTATTTATCTCCTTATCATGATGGCATGCTTTCTTAAAAACCTAGGGATTTTGATGCAAGAGCATATTGGTCATCCTTGGGATGGCACGACGAAGGAAGTTGTGGGGATGTGACATAGTTGTTACAGAAATGATTGGGTGCTAAGGAATGTGACATGGTGCATAAATTGGTAGGTTGTTTTAGAACAAAGTGATGATTGAGGCAACACAATCAATGGGAGCATTGTTGCATGATAGAAGCATGAGAGCATGATGAGGATGAATGTGTTGCTGCAGATCAAATGAATGTTTCAAATTGTGGCAGGAAGCAAAGGGAGCACTACTATAGGATGGACATGTTTCTACATAATGAGTAGAACACAAGTTCATGGAAGGAAAACATAAAGCGTTGTAGAAGGAAAGGATGCGTTGATGAAGAGTGTGTTGCTAGTAGAAGCTATAAGGTCATGTGCAGGCAAAGAGTTACTAAGGAAAGAATGAATAAGAAGCTGGAAGGTTAAATGGAATAAGAAGTCCACTAGGGAATTGAATCGAACTATTTCTGAAAGAATAAAACACAACATGGAAGGGCTAGCAGGAGAGAGCTTGCAGAGGGAGCAAGATGATAGGTCACTCAAGATAATGAGAGAGGGAAGTGGTTGAGGTTTCCATGGCCTTTAGCTTGGAAACCCAATAGATATTGTAACATATTGACCATGGAGTCATTGTATTGTAATATGTAAGAATGAATAAAAGAGTTTGATTTTTTACAGATTTAACCTTTCTGTGTGTGTCTAGATGGAATCCCGCAGGATGTTATTTGCATGTTTGATGAAATTACAATTCCTTTCCTAGATAATTATATACATTTGAGTGATGCATATCCTAGTTGAGAAAAATCATGTTATGATATTGATGTGCAAGTGGCATGAGTCTATGGAAGGTTATATTGGAATTTGTGACCATTTGCAGATGGATGTGAGTCTAGGAGAGACAGTGGATTTGTGTTGATGATTCTATGTGGATACATAGGAGGGTCTCTAGATTTGTGAACTAACTTTGGTTATAGGTGGAAATGTACATTATAATTCAATATCTCAGTGTATGATACTCATGAGGGAGTGTTTATGTTTTGATATGAGATTGAGTGCAAAGAGTTATTTCTGAGCACAAGAGAATGTCTACTTCCTACACATTTTAGAGGTAGGCATATGAGAATGTTCCCTAGTTGATAAATTAACCCTTGATTCAATATTTTGTGGCTCAATCAAAGGGTGATGTTGCATTAAAGGTAGCATATAGGGTTGTGAACATGATTTTGTTTTGGAAGAGTGTTGTAGAAGAAGGCATATGGAAGAATATGTGTTGCAACTACAGGTGTAGGTGTGTCACAACAAAGGTGTGTTGTAACAGGAGGCAGATTGTTGCAAGAAATGTGTTGTAACAAAATATGTGTCACAATAGAGGTGTGTTGTAACATGAGTTAGATTGCAACAAAATATGTGTCATAATAGAGGCATTTTGTAGTAGAGGTTTGTTGCACATATGTTGTCATTGATGTCAAAGTGGTCATGGACATGTTCAGTTATAACGCAATAATACAAAAAATAAGTGCATAGAAGGATCAAAGGAAGAAAGGATCAATGGTGCATAATATGATCGATGGTGCAGAATAGGATCAATGGCACAAAGTATGGTGCAGAGACAGAGGAAGTCATGAAAGGATGAAAATATAAGTCCACAGAAGGATCGAAGGATGAAAGGATCAATGGTGTAGAAAAGGATCAATGGAGCAGAAGAAAATATGCAGGGTGATTTGAACTAGCGCGAAAAATGATGCAGTGGAGTGTGTCGAGACAAAGTCGGTGCAATGGAATGGGCTGCAATGAATTGTGTGAAAGATTGCACAAAAGAAAATTTGTAGGGCTCCTTGAGCCAATGTGACAAATGGCATAGTGGAGTGTGACGAGATTAAGCTTGTATGACAAGCGATGGAGTGGAATGCGATGGGATGAACACAAATTTGGCAGTTAAGAGAGTGAGTCACCAAGAAGTGATAACAGTCTGGTGGAGAGGTCGAGTGAGCGCATTGCAGGCCAAGTGTGATAGGATGAATACTTGTGACTTGAACCTTGGTCTCCTATTCTATTTACATAGTAGTTTCTCTATAAACCATTATGTGAATTTTTGCATCATTCACGAGGAGATGCTTTGATAAGACTAGGTTATGTTGCTAGAGATGAGCTAGAGCTCATTCGCATGAATATTTGGTCCATTTTGTTTAGTCAAAGAATGTCCATATGTAATTGGACCTTGATTTGGTCAAGGTGTTTCCACAATATAATCATCATGTATCCACATGATTTATTTAGATAGAAGTGTAACTAACAGGACCTTGATCTGGTCAAGATATGTCCACAATATAACCATCATGCATCCACATACTTTATTTAGACAGAAATGTAACCAACAAGACTTTGATTTGGTCAAGATATGTCAACAATATAACTATTACACGTCCACATACAGGATGTTGAACTCAAGAAAAAAATTATAAATAAGGATGCGCTCTATTCGAGTTTGGTGTGGATGAGAAGAGAAGAAAAAGGTTATGTAAGTGTTCAAAAAAACTAACTAAAGACATATAAGATAGTTTTGTAAGATTTTTTTTTTTTAAATGAATACAAGGTGGCATGGTGGTGCTAGGGTGAGTTGAAGCTCACTGAGGATTGGTGTCCTCATCATTTGTAATAGGTTGGTTCCTGAGAGGATTGGCATCCTCATTATCTGTGACAGGTTGGTGCGTGAGAGGATTGGTGTTCTCATTATCTGTGACAAGTGGGTGCCTGTCAAGATGAATAATTGTAAATTGTAAGTTAGTGCTTGTAGAAGAACATAAAGAAAGATGTTTTGTGGTTTTCTCTTGCATTGGGTTTCCACGTAAAAATCCTTGTGTAATGTGTTTTCTGTGTTGATTTTTGATTTCTTCTTGTATTACTAATTAAGTAATCATTTCTAAATAACTTTGAATTGTTGAAAGGAAATAAAATTGAGAAATCTGATACAATATTGATTCACTCCCCTCTCAGTATTTTTGTAAGTCATAACAATGTGTTGTAACATGAGGCATATTGTAGAAAGAGACGTGTTGCAACAAAAGAGGTGTCTTGCAACAAGAAGTCGTAACAGAAGGCGTGTTGCAGCAGGATGTGTGTTGTAGCAAAAGGTGTGTTGCAGCATAAAGTGTGTCACAACATATACATGTCACAACAAAAGATGCATATGTTACAAAAAATACATGTTGCAGCGGGAGGCGAGTTGCATCAAGTGAATGTGTCATAGATTGGTGTTTTGTAGCATATATTTGTTGGTGCTACATGGAAACAAACATGGATATGTGATAGTTGAGGTACAATCCCAGGGGTTCCAACATGATTAGGTTGACAAAACAAGGAAATGTAACAATGAGGAAGAAGCATTATGGCAGTTTTGATTCTAGTGCACAAATCATGAAATGTTTCGTTGCATATGTAATTTTATGGAAGGGGGTGGATGCCTACTGCATCAAATGTGTATCAACATTAATCTCAATTACAACAAATTTTCTCTATTGCAGGCCTTGGATAAATCTAACTTCAATAACATAGCTGATAATTTATTATTTTTAATTGAGTATAAACCCTCTTGTTCCACCCCAATGGCATCATGTGTTTTTCTTCCATAAGTGAATCCAAATTATCCATTGGATATGGTATAGAATAATATACTCGTAACCCTCAAAGTAATTATTTTGGCAATTATCTTATATATATGATTACACTATAAAATTGGCCTAAACTCATTAAATGTACTTGGGTTATCCTTCTTAGGAATTAGAGCTAGGAAGGTTGTATTTAATGCTCCCAAAACCTTTCATATACATCTATATTTATCCACTACCCTTGGAAAGTCTTCTTTTATAAATTCATAGAAACCCAAGAAAAATTCTACATTCTAGCCATTAGGGCCCAAGCCTTGGAATTTTGTCCTTTTGGAATGAGTTTAGGAATGTTTTTAGTTCTTCCTTATAAAATTCCTCTACAAGTATTTAATTTTCTTCCTCACCTAAAAATCTTGGAAAATATGAGGTCATTTTAACAATTTTAGCTATATTGACTTTCTCCTTTTCCTTGTAGAGGCTCTCAAAATGTGACACCCCTAGTCTAGTAATGTCATTGAATTTTATAGCTTTGTATCCACCCTATATTTATATTTCCCATACTATGTTGATGTTTTTCCTATTATTATCATAACAGTGGAAGTTTTGTGTATTTTCATTTCCCTCAAAGACCCACAAGGAACTACTCTTTAACCTCCACAATGCCTCATTTTCTACTAGAAGTTTCCTTTTGGGTTATTCTAGATCTCTTAATTTTTCTTTGGTAATCTCATATTTGGCTCCCTCTAGTTTTGGTGCATAGTGTATTTCTCAATTGATATTATGGCTTGCTCATCCTTCTTATGTTTATTGAAATCCCAATTCAATATTGCATACTCGACCTTTTTAAGGTTGGAAATGAACTACCATCTAGTTTTCTCCCTTAAGGAGCCATCATAACTTTTCCAATCTACTTTGACTAGGTTTAGAAACTCCTCAGCCTGTAGTTGGATGTAATTGAACTTGAATGGGCTAGGTGATTTACTATCATATTTTTCAATTCGATGCAAGACTGAGAGATGTTTCAATCCCATTCTACCTCCACCCATGACCTAATTCTTTTTGAATCATCCATAATGGATTATGACACCAAAAATATATCTGATATTTTTGCAATCCTTGTATCTCCTATTCTCATGTTTCTCCATGTAGGGACCAAGTTGATTGGTTCCACACACATCAAACCAACCTACTCAATCTTTTTTAAGAATAAATATACCAAGGGGCCTACTCTAGTTGTAGTTCCCCATACCTCAACTCTTTTATAGTGAAATTTATATCCCCTTCCATTATAATTTTCACATTTTCCAAGAAATCATATGCTACCAAATCCTCCCAGTAGGCCACTCTATTCTCATAGGGTCCATCAATGTTTGCTACAAAAAATCTTCCCCCATATCTATATATAAGAGATTAACTCCAATACTTGAGTCAAATGACACATAATTAATGAACCTTATATTTCTTTTCCTCAATGTAGTGACTAATCCCCCATATATTTTTACAACATTTACATATAAGAATTCCCAATCATTCAAAATGGTTGTCAATTCTCCTATGATTTTTATTTTTTCACTCATGGTCTCTTGAACCATTAATATTTTTGGGTTATTAAGTTCCAATAACCTACCTAGGGTGAGCCCTTTTGAGAAGTTTCCAGCCCCTTTGCATTAAAATACATAATAATAATGGGAAAACCTTGACTGGAGAATGCCTTGCTCTAGGGGGGGTTTAAAGTCTATTTCTTCCCTTGTTGGATTTTCCTTTAGTATTTGTTTTGGTCTAGGGATAGATGTGACTTCCTTCCCATTCTAGAATTTGGGCCATCCGTTACCACATCTTGTATTAACCCTCCTTGAGTATCATTTTCATTTGATTCCATAGAGGGTTTCTTGAATCTCAATTAGTATCTATGTTTCTTTGATTTTGAAGGGATTTTCATTGCATCATGAGGGTTTAATACCAAACACCTAGATTTTTTCTCCCTATTGGTCCTATCCCTACCTACCATTCAAGTCTCAAAGGGCACCCCCCTAGGATTTTCCAGAATAGGATGACACTGATCCATACCCTCTTTTCTTTTTTTCCTTTTAATATAGGTCTTGGATTTTGTACTCTTATAGACACCCAATCCTAGCCAATGGTATTGTGCTATGAATTGGGGTTCCAAATTAGAATTTATAGAACAAGTAAGAGAAATTGTTGACTTACCTTATTATTGAAAAGGTTGTGCCATATATGGCACCTCCAACATTATGTTATGGTATGATTTAGATGTGCATGCATCTTTCACCTCTACTAGGTTAAGCTTTCTTAAGTTTGGAAATCCCAATTTTCTCTTTTTGTGCCTTAACTCCATTAGAACTTCAACTTTTGGATCTTTGGTTTTCTTTCATTTCCATAATTTCATCGTTGTTTTTTTCCCTTACCCCTTTTGCAAATTTTTTTTGTGCTAGATCCCTTGCTAGGTCCAAATTCTTTAAATTTTCTTTCACACCTTTTCTTAATGAACATTAGAACACAATCAATTACTAGGTAACCATAGATATGGAACCTTGCATATTGGAATGGTACATCAATGCAATCTAGGGTTTGGATATAATGCATATTCCCAACCTCTACCTTGACGTCCTCTGCTAACCATGCATATATATCCACCTGTACTAAAATGTGAGAAAATATTTGATATTCATTCTTTGATAACTCCCATTTTCCTCCATGAATTCCCTATGTTATTTCCTATTGCTCAGAAAACTTACATGGACTATAACTATAAGGGGGGACATGGTAAGTTATTGCATACCATTTGAGTTGTGGGTCTCTCAATTCTTAGGTCAAAATAGGTAGTCAATCATCGTATATTTAACATCATATACCCCCACAACCATCTCAACCCCAAGACATTAGTTTTATCATTTTCAATTGTGAATATTAAATCAATCCATCCCCTTACCAGTAAGTGGAATTCTATGATATATCATATAGAGGTCTCCATTTTGATTCTAACCAGTTCCTTAGATACCTTTTCAAGAGATGTATACCAAATAAGTGTCTTGTTAGCACTTGATTTTCCAATTCTAAAACTTGGTTAATCCTTATATCTTCACCTAACACTAGTTTAACCTTGTTTTTTCTCAACTTCATGCAGCTCCTACCTTTCTTCCTTTGTTTTTCTTTTGGATAAACCTTATCTTCTCTTATTTACTCCCATATCCTAATTCTAGGGTTCCATAAGTCTTGTTTTCATATCTCATTATCCCTTCAAAATATCTAATCCAATCTAGGTATACCTTAGGTCACCTACTCTCCCTACAAGATTGGTTACAAAGGTTTAAACAAAGTAAATATGTTAACATCATGATGGAGAAAAAACATTGCACACTTTGGAGTTGAGGTTTTGATTGTATTTGGTATTTCCACCCTCCACTCTAGGGCCCTCCTTTAATGTTTATGTTAGGTATTTGAAAAACTTATCAATTCCACCCCATATCTCACACCTTTCACTGAAATTGATTGAATTAAGGCTTAGATAAAACGTTAAATTTTCCATATTTTGGACCTGTGTCTCTTGGATTCCTACCTCCCTTACCTTCCCCTATGATTCTATCCACAAATTTCCCCTTTGTGAATATGGATATACCTTTGAGAAAATTATTTGAATAGTCAACTAGGTCCTCTTATACCTCCAATCTCTAGAGAGCCATAAACCTACACTCCCTCTCCTCTATGTCCTCTATCCTTATCTCCCCTTCTGGAAAAATGCATTCCCACTACTTATACAAATCTAAAATATATGTACCAAAATAATTTATTCCATGGGTTGATAGAATAAATATGTGCAGTCCCCAACTATGGTAAAGATTCATTTCTATCCCTTATTTCCATGGACAATGTGAAGGTAGATACACAAACTCTTATGGAAAGGTGACTAGGTTTAGTAATGGCTAGAATTTATGTTCTCCTCTCTTCATTTCAACTTTAAAATAATTTATTAATAATTATTATTATTTTATAACATCTCATCCCATCCTCAATAACTTAAGTGAGAATGAGACTGATGGTACCTTTCCAAATCCAGTAAACATGTCTTATTCACAACTATTATTTGCATGAAAATCT
>ML811696.1:69863-91043 GCA_009831015.1 Picea engelmannii | reverse complement strand
GAATTGGTTGTGGGTGTAGAAGAGGTGGGATTTCTAGCTATAGTCAATTGAATAATATGCCTAGTCATTTGGCCAACTATGGTGGAAGAGACAAGAACAACCACACCATCGACATGGGGTCTAGGTGTTGGTCGAGGAGTATCATTCGATGGTCGATGAGCATGGGGAATGAGGTCATATAGTGTACCAGAATATGAATAAATCAAATCTAAGTGTTCAACACAATGAATAGCCCGCTCCTCAGTTATGTCTCCAGAAATGGAAACATCTTTAGAAATCAGAGGAAATAATGATTTTGTAAACCGATCAACCAAGATCCGATCATGGATTGGGGATTTAACGAGTATTCTTCACCGCCTCCACTCGTGAATGTGTTAGAGATATGTGTGGCAGTATTATGAGGTAATGAGGTCAGAAGCTCTGTCCATGTTTCATATCATATGGGTAATTAGAAATGGGTCAAAAAATCCCTTGAAAAAGTATTAAAGTTGTTAAATGAAGCAGTTGGTAGTTCAATGAACCACTTTGAGGTGTTTCTAGTTAAGGTGTGAGGGAAAAGATGTAAATGAATGTTTTCATCCAACAAAGAGTTGGATATGCACCACAAATGATAAGTCGTAATGTGCATGGTGGGATATTCTCCTGTCTTTCCATCAAATTTAAGAATGTTTGTTGGAATTTTGACTGGAACAAATGACCAAGTGGGATTGTGCACTATGGGATCGTTCACGAGTCTAGATAAATTAGGTAGTTTTTGAGTAGCCAAAAATGGAAACTAGGTGTTAGTGAACAGATTATGGTCTAAAGGTAATGGCGTATTCATACCAAAAGGACCGTATGGCCCTCCCATATACTAAGTAAAGGTAGGAAAGTAACTCCCTTGATAAGGATTTCATATAGGGATATAACCACCTCCTTGGTAAGGATTTTCCATTGGCATATAAGCACCCCCCATATTGACTATTATTTGGGGGATCTATGCCCCTAGACAAAGGAGCATTTCCAGTCGTGTTAATGTTCCCTGGAAAGGGTACGTTACCAGGGGCATTACTTCTCTCGGGCAGTGGGGGGTTTCCTGTAACAGGGGGATTGTTGCTTCCAACGTTGGGAGTACCCCAAGGGATGTTGCTACCCCCCGGGAAGGGAGTACCCAAAGGGACATTGTTTCCCCTAGGGAAGGGATTTCCACCAGGTTGATTAGACATAATTCCACTATTATAATTCCATCCAAATGGGAAGCCAATATTAGGTGTGTTTTTTCCAGTTGGTGGGTTGCCAAAAGAGAAGAAAAAACCACTCCCTAGATTAGTCATAGATATTTGTACTACATTGTATTGTGAACCAGGGGCAGGGGTTGGAAAAATGCTAAGTTGGGTAGTGGATGAAATTGGATGTACTACAGGATGAATCCAAAGAGAAAATGGTGCATGAGGTGGTGTAACGAGTGTATTTCCTGCTTTGGTGGTTGATGGTATATGTAAGGTTATATCTCCACCCACTAATGATAAAGGTGGGTTTCTTACTCCGCAAAGTGATGATATAAGGTGATTTCCAAGTCCATTAGTTGATGAAAAAAGTGGATTTACTGGGATACCTCTTGGCGTGCTAGACATCGTGGGAGTATAAATTGGAGTGGTAGAGGCAACATTTTCACTTGACATGGGTGTACTTAATGTTGGAAAAGGGTCACTATTAGGATAATATTGTTGCCCTACGACGTAGGGGAAGAAGTCGGGTAGAGTAGAGGTGGATGGAGGGTTAATATGACCTTCACTTATGGTTACAACTCTAGATGGATTGTCTCCTTATTTGAGAACAATGACATAGTATATTTCACACAAAAAGTGGGGGACCTTTTAACTCAGGTCGAGGACGAGGATGAGTGATCAGTCGTCAGACAACTAGTCATTCATCTTGATAGGATATTTCCATACCAAACCCAAAAATTCTTCTGGAATGACAATGGGGTAATTC
Organism: Picea engelmannii; assembly: GCA_009831015.1. Lineage (NCBI taxonomy): Eukaryota > Viridiplantae > Streptophyta > Pinopsida > Pinales > Pinaceae > Picea > Picea engelmannii. The sequence goes on along the minus strand of ML811696.1, from coordinate 89,069 downwards.
AAACATGACAAACAATAAAAAAGGTCAAATAAATAAAAAATACAATCTTATGGCCAACAAGGAAACCAACACATAGAAAACACACCTAACCAAATATGAGATATCAAGCAAGAAAACTATTGGGTCTAAGGGTATCCCAAATACAGGATGCCAAGCTGTCAATGAAGATACAAGAAGAAGTTATGATAATGATCACACAACATCACCCAAGGTGGAAGTAAGAGCCCGCAGGAAAATACCCTCCCCGGTTCATTAAAGAGAAGATTCAATGTTTGCCTCAAGTACCATAAGGATTCCTCCTTGTAGTCACCTATGTAGTGACCTAGGACAAGTCAATAAGGTTACCACTTCACAAAAATGCAGTCGGGTGGAACAATTTCCAGTCAAGACTATTGTGTGGGCGGGGAATACCAAGTCAAGTCTTGGCACCTAAAATTTTGAGAATGTTGGAGTTACTCTAGGGATGTCCACATCTCGAAACACCCCTAATACATGAAGTAGTCCCACCAAGAAAATGGAGAGGGGATATCTCAACCACTTGCTTATATTGACCTAGTGCTTAACTCATGTGTGAGGCAAGATTTTGTGGAACTGGTTTTGTTACTACTGAATTTTCTCTCATTAATTGTCCTAGTCTTGTTTGGTGGCCTTAGAGAATTAAATCTCTAAACCTATTCCAAGGCCCTAGATCCTAAGTTGTTGTTGGTTTTTTATATAAAAAAAATGTTTTAATTTTTTTAATTGCACTTGATTTTAAATGGTTGTTTTTTACTCAAAGGGAACATAATGAAAAACTTGGTGGTATTTTGACTCAAGACCAATCCCAAAAGGAAGCTATATGCGAAAATGCAAAATTTTCTTTTGATTAAAAGCTACTTAAGGGAAAGGGAGAGAGGTTTTTATTTCTCAATGAAATACATGCACCAATGTGAATGAAATTCCTTAACAAAATGAAAATTTTTTCCTTAAAATGTTTTCAACAATGCAACTTCCAATTCCACTAGTGAACCAAGGACTCTTAACCAAATTATCCTAGAATGCAATGCAAATCTCTTAAACAAATTTGTGTTTCTTTTGAAAGATTATGCCAATCAAAAGAAAAGAGCACACCTTTTGCATCACACAAATTGCATCACACAAATAAAAAAGGATGGGTAGAAACATATCAAAAATATTATGAACAATCTGAAAATGATGTATTACAAACAAAACAAAAATTCCAAGGAGACCCATAAATGAGATGGAAAATCAAGGGAGTTTTCTTTGTTTAAAACAATGTAAGCAAATCTCAAGAAACAACCAAAATATGTTTAAAAGAAAATGGACTCTCTTATAGGGGTACCACTAGCACTAAAATCCCAAGGGAATAAGTTTAAATAATCTAAACCATACCCACAAAACAAGAAGTGCTTTAAATCAATAAAACAAATGGCACACAAAAGAAAAAAAATTCAAATGACTTGAAAAAAAATTGTAGCAATGACTACTAGAAAAAAACTGGGAAAGATCTGGAAAACTGTAAGAAAAAAATAGAGAACGTGTTTGGGATAGATTGAAGGATGCCCCTATATAAAATAGCATTTTAGTTCCTAGTCATGTCTTTTCAATTGAGATAGAGAGACTGGTGTAATTGTACGTGAGAAAATTGCGACCATGAGCATCGGTCGCACTGAACAGTGCAATTTTTTGGGCAGTCGTGTGTTGTAATGAAGCAACGTGTGATCAAAATGGATGGGGTCACTCTGTATGCACCAAAAAACCAAAACCATGATCATAGCAAAAAATTTGTAGCAATGACTACTAGAAAAAAACTGGGAAAGATCTGGAAAAATGTAAGAAAAAAATAGAGAACGTGTTTGGGATAGATTGAAGGATGCCCCTATATAAAATAACATTTTAGTTCCTAGTCATGTATTTTCAATTAAGACAAAGAGACTGGTGCAATTGTACGTGAGAAAACTGCGACCATGAGCACCGGTTGCACTGCACAGTGCAATTTTTTGGGCAGTCGTGTGCTGTAATGAAGCAACGCGTGATCAAAATGGATGGGGTCACTCTGTATGCACCAACAAACCAGAACCATGATCATAAAGATGCAAAAAATAATAGATCTAAGGTAGATCTATCAGATTTGGGACTAAAAATTTTCAAATAGACTCGAAAAAGACTTGTTGGTAGAACAAAACAAAAATGGGGCTTAAACAGGCAAGGATTTTGAAAAAATAGTCTTAAAGAAACCGATGAAGAAACTAGATAAACAATAATGACTTCCCTAGTGGAGTCACCATTCTTTTGTAGGATAATTGTACCCTATAGGACTTACCTCCCTTAGGCTCTTCCTAGACCTAAGACATAATAGAGATATGAAAAATAGACTTACTTGGATATGAATCAGACATGAATAAACCTATGAGATAATGGAATACGAAGCCTACTTGGTAATTCAAATGTTGTCCCTGCACGCTCCTTGGTTGTTCTCTCTTTCTAAGATGTCCTTCTCTTTCATGAATGCGAGTCTACACACATGGAAACACAAACAAATACCTCTCACAAGATCAAATATAACATGTATGAATTAATAATAGATATAATAATATAACATGGAAACATGGAAATATTAACTCTCTACAAGGATCATAATAACCAAATACAACCAAATAGAGGGGAAAGTCATGTGCATCTTCTATTAATAAAATAAAAAGATTACAATCAAATGACTTGATGAAAATCTTCTCAATCTCCTTGCCCAAGCTCTATGATCAATTTGACATTATAAGTTTACTCCTTCTTTTCCTCCCATTTTCCTATGAGAGACCTTCAATATATAGGATGATAGAGACAAGATGGGGGATAAATATAGACACTTAAAATAACAAGATTCTAAAAGTCATATTAAGATAAATCCAAAATTCGATCATGTCTCTTTGTAACCAATCCTAATTGGGGAGTAACAGACCTGGTCACGCCCTACATTCTTGTATTTTGTGACTGGTCGTGAATTGTAAGAGAGAAAATTGCAACCAAAAACTTTGGGTCACAAGTTGCAAAGGAACAACTTGTGACCAAGAAAAAGGATGCTGAAAACTCAAGGGAAAAGTGACATAACTCAGTGTCTCAGCCTGCTAACCTCTAGATGATGTCCATCAGGTGATCAGCTGGCAAATAACTGTATAAAAATCCTTCGAATCATTATCATATGACTTCACACTTCTCTAGCTTAGTTCCCCATCTATTTCCATATGTGATTTGATATATGTTTTCAATAATAAATCTCAATGAATCCTCGTTCATGGTCTCATTGTATCTATCCCCTTCATTTGGATCTAATGGTGCAATCATGCACAAGGTGTCCATATCAAATGACATATGTAACTTCTTCAAATTCAACATGATATTATTATCAAATTCCCAATCAATACCAAGTAGTTCATGGTAGGAATCTGAGTCATCTGTGACATCTATCACCTAAAAATATGCCTTAGTTTTCACTGCTTCAATGTTTACTTTGACCCGTTCTATAAGGCCTATAGGATAGATTCTATATTGGTTAGTCAGCCTAAGATGGATGGGGGACCATACCAAGTTTTGTCTACCCATCAACTCCTCAAATTTCTTTGGCAAGATATTCACATCAAATCCCAGATCTAACACGACTCCATCCATCTCATAACTTCCAAGTTCCATTGTCATCTTGAAATATCTTCCTATGTTCTTTTGTTTACTAACCTGCCACACATCCCTCTTTGGTAGTGGGGCTGATATATATACAATCGTTCCTTCTCCCCCCATACAGTTTGTTAAAATTCACGCAATGCTTCTTCTTGCATCGTGCATTTCAACTCTGCATGCACATGCTCCTCTATTTCCCTATGTTTTTCCTATCGTATTTATTCTTTCATGAAGTCCTCTTCCAGTGAACTCTACATCACATGTTGTATCTCCTTATGCACACGAGCTTCCTCCAAAGACTTCTAGGTGGCGCATTGCAATTCTTCATGGACTTGTGCCTCTTCCAACTATCTTTGTGAGGCACATTATACTTACATACTTGGGTTCTTCTAACGACCTTTTCATTGCACACTACAACTCTTCACATGCTCTCTCTTCTTCTAAATCTCTTTGTGCATTGAAAAAAAATGCTTTTGTTGTGCAACATCAAACTTAGGAGGAGCTTTTGCTTCCTTTCTGATCTTTCACTCCATTCTCTGCCTTGATATTTCTCCACACTCTAAGTCCATTCTCGTCTTGGCTCCACCTCGAGCTATCACCCACACATCAACTTGCTCATCCTTCTTTTTTTTCCCTCATGACTCTGTATTAACTATGCTGCATTATGCCTTATTTTCTTCCCATTTTTTCAGCAAGTCAGGATAATTCTCTGTTACATGCTCAGTACTATAGGAGTACCCACAAAGCACATGTAGTTTAGTACAAAACCTCGATATGTGGCCTATCTCACCATATTTAAAACAAGTGGTTGGTATTCCTCCACCTCTTCCATATCCTCATCCTCAACTGCATCCATATCCACCTCTGGGACTTCCTTGGTATCCACCTCTTTCTACGCCTCTACGATCACTTCCTTTTTTCTCTTCCTAAACCTGTAAGGCACCATGGGTGTGGTCTTGCATCAACTGAAGTGACTGATACTTATTCAAATCATGCCACATGAATTTACATAATTCAAAAAATGAAGTATGGTGAGTTTTTTGGTATTTCTCCAGTGTTGGGTAGTGGGGTAGGATATGTCCCCACTATATGTAAATATCACACCATTCAATCTGAGGCCCAGTTGGAAATGGATTCGGCACACCTGTCACTAGATTATTTTCCAATGTAGTACATTCTTCCCTTTGGTGACCTTCCAATTGGCACATAGTACACCATACATGCTCGCACACCACCTTCTCCTTCACCATATCTTGCAATTGCATTGTCATATTTGCAAGATGCGATTGCACTTGTGCCAATCTTGTTGATGTCTCTCCACCTCCCAGTATATCTTCCTAGCGCATTTCAATCTCCACCACCTTTGCCTAAGAATTCACCTTCTGTTGGGTGAGTGGAACTCGAATATGGGGAAGAAATTTTGTAATGAACCACTCCCTATGTTGAACATCTTGGATCTGGAATGTCAGCCTATCTAACAATATCTTGAATCGTTGGTCGTAGTCCCACAGGGTCTCTCTGGATTTTTTTCTTGATCTCCTTGATTTCTGTAATGCATTAATATTCTAACTTAGGCTTCTGGAACTCCTTAAGTATATCTCTCTTAATTTATGTTAGGGACCTCGTATGTCCTATTGGCATAGTTTCCTTGTACTTCATGTACCATGTTAGGGATCTGTCCTTGAAAGTGGTCTCTAGTTGTGCAATATTCAATGTTGCATTTGTGATCCTCTTCATAGGTGATATAGCTTCACACATGAACCAATGTTTCTCTACATCATCCTCACCCATCCCATGGAACACAAGTAGCCTCAATGTTGTGTCTTGATTCACCATTCTCAATCTAGGACTATGTCCTCCTAAATGAGTGCTCAAATTATAGTTTCAAAGAAAAAAAAATATTTTTCTCATTCAGGTATTTCACTTTAGTCTTTCTTATTTTATAGTAACATAGTTTTACCCTTCACTTTACAAAAAGTCCTAAATATTAGTTCAAGGTAGAATTCCTTAGTCATTTTAAAATACACTCCGAATGAATTATATAGATTTAGAATGTTATCAACTTCACCCCAAATCTTAGATTATTAAATTTGGAGCTATATAGAAGCATGGGTGTGCATTTCCATTAGATCTCTTTCCACTGTTTTGGTTTCTCAATTTACAAGGTAGATTTTTCCTCTTTTACACAACAACTACTTTTATGTTTGCAAATGAAAATCTAAATATGTCGACATGTGTAAAATTATCTAAGACACCCTTAGAAACTTGAATCGCTCAAAATACAGGTGTGTAAATACCCAGGCATGCATTTTTTTGAATCATGGCGTGTATTTCTACACAACGAAATAAATTACAGTTTAAAAGTAAAACATGTATTTCTTAAGTGTGATTGTGCTTTTTTATATGTATAGGATCTAACAAGATTGAATTAGGGTTTTATGTAACAATCATCTATATCATCATATATTGAGAACATTGTCATCTACATCTGGTTCAACCTCTTCAACTTCTTAATCTAACACATCTATCTTCTCCCTATGTCAGATTCAATTTGATTTTTTTTACTTTATTATACTGGCATCATACCTTCAACAATAGGGTTCTTATTCGAATGCACGCTAGTATTTCGACAGATGGTTTAGAACTATCCATCCCATTTTCGACAGGACTTGGAGCTCTCATGCGTCGATACTCCGATAGATGTTTCTAACCATGGCATCGTTGATCCGACGAATCTATTGCACCATATCATTGGATCACTGACGGAATGTTCCCTCTAGAGTGTCGTCACATTGACATAGGTTGTCATCCATAAAGTTGCAATTTCGATAGCGTTCGCGTTGGATTTCTAATGGTACTTATGCGCGCCTATGTCGCATTAACGGTTGACACCATCAATAAAATGATGATGACTTGGATGATGATGGTCTCTTGAAAAATTCCACATCATAGACCAAGGTGTCGTAGTCCTGAAAATTCTATGATTGTCATCATTGCGAAAATTATGTGCGATGAACATTTGTTTGGTAAAATCTCTTTACAGTTGCCACGTGGCATTCTGTTATGTTGAATTTCCAACATACTGATAGTTCCTTCGAGAGTGATATGAAAGGGGTTTGACTAAAAACTGAAATATGGTTCTTCGGAAGGCAAATGAAATTCTGTCGAAAGGGCATCGGAACATCTTCAAAAAATGTGCTAAATGTACTAGTGAATAGGTGTTTCAGAAGGTCCAAGGTAAACAAAAGGAAAGTTATGAAGAGTTAAAAATATACCATATAGGAGACTCGTCATATTTCCCCTTCCAAACTTGTTTCACACACTCATGTAACTTATTATTCATCCTCTAGAAAACCCGCATGAATATCACTCCAATGGTATCCTCGGTGACCGAACTAATCTGAAATATAGAAACCTAACTTTCTTTCCACCCGTTTCCATTGTGCCAATTAATTAAACTCATCCCATTCTATAGTGATCCTATATACTTTTGTTGGGAACTAGATAAGAGGATAATGAAACCTCAATCATAACCAAGTGCCACTTCTTTTCAGTGAACTGGAATAGAGTTTGGCCCTGAACATTACCAAATTAAATAGAGGATATGTTTTGGGATCTCTCTCTCTCAAGAATTTTGTAAAACTTTCCCATCTCTTATGTGATTCCATCAAGGATTCAATATCATACTAGTGGATTGTGTTTTCATAATCAATGTTGCATTCCCAGGATCAACTATAAGTTTATAATGTTTTTCTTTAATTACCATGGGTAAGGGATAATCATCCCTAATAAAAAGGTTAAAATTATCTTCTGCATTCTCATAGAATTGAGAAGCCTCTTTCCAGACTACTTGATTGTAAACAAAACATGAGAAAGACTTGAGTTTCACATCCCCCACATAAGGGTTTGGATTCCATCGAGATTTTTCCTGCATTATAAAATTAAATTGATATAATTCATAGAGTGGATCCTGAACATGAAGTGATGTCGAGGAAACAACATCAAGAAACTCTTTTGATGTATGAATATTGGTAGAAAACCCTATTGTAACCCTCTATATTTTGAACCTCATCCATCTCTCATGAAGAAAAATACCATAAATTTTTGATGGGGATTTACAGGCCAATCCTTGAAGTGCGAATCCATAGACATGTTGTCGTTGTTATTGATAGTGTGCCAATTTGTCCCTAAAACCATGAATTTTGGCTTTCCATTTGTTTTCCTAAACAATGTACATTTCAAACAATATCTCTTTCAGTTTTTAAATGGGTTGTTTATGACTTTCTCTGTCTATCACACCCAAATCAAATAATTCGTCTTGATTTCACCAGCTAGGGAGATTTGGTTTTAGTTGAAAAAACACATATGTGTTTACCATCACATCATCAAATATGGCATTGATGAATTTATCAACAAATGATATGATATTATATGTTTTTGGAGCGAATTTATCATTTATATTAGGATCCTCTTTGGCCATTATTTCTTCATGTCCTCTTTACAAAACGCTTCCTCAGGTTCATTCTGAGAGATCCTTTCTGACAAGTCATTAGGGTCTTCATAAACATCTTCATACTCATGATCTTGGTCTGAAATATGTTCATTGCCATGCATGGGAATGTTTCCATAATTTCTTGTGATCCCATTTTCATCATTTTTTGTGGTATTACCTTTGACTTCATCTGTTGTAATGGAATGGTTCTCAGAATTAATTACCTCTAGTAAGAAATCCATATTGGAGGGTTTCCTTTTATTCTTATTAAGTTATTTCCCGAGTTTCAATTTTTTTTCTTGGATTCTTTGAATGATTTTAATTAACCTCATATATGGAGGTTTTTTATACAACTTGGATTTGCACAGAATATAGATTTGGTCCTTAACTTTACACTTGAGTTTCCTATTGTTGTTGTATTATGTGTGTGTTTTTTCCTTGGAGGTATCAATAGGTTCATGTATTACAGGTTGGGAACCCATCTCCTCCTCAACTTCATACTCAAATGTTTGTACTCAAGTCTTTGTAAACTTATCAAACTCTCATTCAATAGTCTCACAAGCATGTGTTTTTTCTTTTTGATCACAAGTCTTCAAACCCTGGCCCCAATTTTCCTCTTTTCCCATAGAAACATAAGACTTCTCTCATTGATTCCAATAATTATTTCTTGGCCCAATATGATCTAATTCCGTGGTTACCACAACAAGGAATGTCGAAAATGAAGCTTCTCCTCGATCTTATCTCCTTGAATCCAAATGAGCAGAGGATGGTAAAACTGTAGCCATAGATTTCCTATTTAATATTCTCCCATACATAAATGCATTCTAATTCCAACTCCTTTCTCTCAATTCACAGATAACATGCATATTCACTAAGCCTTGGTGAAATAAACTTGTTTTAGGCTCTTGTTTCCTTTGTGAGAGGGTATCCATATTAACGAGGCTCTTCTGCAAATAAAATGGAATAATTACAAGTTGTTGGTTCTTCAAATGTAATATTAGACGAATATGGAAACAATATACCATGATGTATCTCCCTTCACATGTTATAAATTTATGGATATGGTAAGCTACTTCCTTCCATGGGGAAGCTAATAGACTCCTGGAAAATCCCTTTTGAAAATCCTTTATTCTCATAGTAGGTTTTAGAAACTGAGTCTAGGTGCCAGGAGATAGCTTAATGTTTTTAGACCAACACTCACCATGCCTTGGAAACCCCATTTCTGTGGTGATGGCAGGCTCCATAACATCAATTTTTAAGCCACAAAACTCAGTTTACACTTCATTAAAGTACTAAATTAATTCTATGGTTTCCTAGCGATCACCACCATGGAATCACTAAAGAAATTGAAACCAACCTACTCTTGAAAATGTTGCCAGTATTTTGGGCTCAACCATTAGGGAATTGATATTGTCAGGTTCGTTTATGTTGGCATGCCCCCCTATGATGCTACAAGTCTTCAATTGTAGGCTCTCAATTATAGAAAATTGTAGAGGGTATTCTATCAATAGTTCAAATAGAGATAATGCATACTTGTTCACAACCAAGACAAATTAACTTAAATCGACCAATGACTTCGTTGTTGATAAAACTAATAATTTGTAATGATGATTTTTACCTCCAATATTGATAATCATGTCGTGTACTTGTCACCTTAAGCGTGCCTTGGATTTGTTTCACTAGTCCTACTAAATTATAATTGAAATTGTCACCTCATCATGATAACAATATCAGGTTAATACAAATAAGTTGCAATTCTTGTGGTGGATTTATCATTACTCAATCACCTACTTCTACTATGAAATCATATCTTCATCAAAATATCCTAAATGGAGATATGAATTACAAAGTATAAGTCTTGGAACAAAAAATCTCATTGGACCTTAGAATTGGTCAAACCCTGCTACCAAATCATACTTGAAGTGGATGTAAAATGAGCCCAATAGAGAAATGATAGTCATGCAAAACTATTCCTACAACATTGCTTATGGATTTGAACTTTTGATTCATTTCTTGCAAGAAAACTATATATCGAAGAGACCTCAATGTGTACTTTGAGTAAATAGATCAAAGGAGATTTTAGATATAAAAAGATATGACTTATACACAGTGTGGCTACAAGAGTAAAATAATGATCCACATGGAAATTCCCTTTGCAATTGTGTTCATTAGAGGTTAAAACATGATTTACCAATAACTTCAAATCCTCAAATCGTTGGTATATTTCAACTCCACAGTTACAATCCTTATACTTTCCTTGGCTATTCTCTTGATTTTTCCAAGCCTGTATATGTTGATGTGAAACTTACAATGTGTCCTTTTATGCATCAACTTGATTACTCAATGACTCATTGTTATTACAACCAAAGGAAAGTCTACAAGATCCTTTGTAAACTTAACATGATGCATTACTTATGTTTTGAATGAGCTCCCAGAATCATAACATTATTATTTTGAAGCATGAGATAAACACTATGATCCCCCATATGAACTCGATAAGGGATATGTTGCAAAATTAAAGGATATGCAACCTTCACAATAATTGAGTTTTGTAGGATATGCCTTTGTGAAATGACCTCAGGATCGACTAATATTAATCTTGTAAATATGTGGATTTTTTCAAAAGAAGAGTTTAGTTGATTGGGTCAAGATGGGAGTTATGGTTGTAAGATGGTTAATGCTATGAATTTGTGGTAATGGGGTAATAAGGATTCAATTTTCCAATGCAATGGTACCTTTGGATAAAATGGTGCTATCAAACCATGAAATTGTGCTATTAGATGAAAAAACAAAAATGTAGTACTATAGGAATAGATGGAATTTCCTTGTAGTGACAAGGGTATGGAAGAAAACAAATATGGAGCTTGGAAACAATTCTTACATATGGTAAATCTTGCTAAAGTCAGTTTTGAAGCACCTTTGAAAATATAAAACTAATTTTTTGAGATTTAGTTGTAGAAGGCCTCATAGCTTATGGAAGCATATGATGTAGTGATATAGCTATATAATTTTTCCTCGAAATCACACAAGTGTATAACTTGTAGCTTGGAGGTATGAGAGTATAGGCTTGAAAACTTAGGATTTGAAATGGTGAAGTATTGTAAATGGTATGGAATGGAGCTTGGAACAACCAATTCTTCCAAATTGGAATTGTAATGACACTTGCAACAAGTTTATAATGGAAAAGAATGAGTGGTTAAGGATCTTGGAATGGGTGTGAGATTAATGGAGTAATGAATGGAATTTTGCAACAAATTAAAAAGTTGTAGTAACTCCAGAGCTATTCTAGCAATGATACCTTACAAATCATGCTTACCATTCATGGAATTAAAATATTTTTGGATTATTTGGAATGGAAATGGAATAAATGTAGTAGTGGGTGGAAGGTTGTAATGGTATATTACTCTCCAAGGTTATTGTAATGCTACCAAATTGTAGTCCAAGGTCTTTTAAAACAAGTTATAGCTTGCAACCTTTTAAGAGTGCCAAAGGAAATTAATCTTACTAGTTGTGTCTATCACAAGGATATAATATTGCAAATGAATCCTGAGAGAATTGGGTCAAAGAAAGAATTAAACCTTGCTTGGACTAATCTTGGGACAACCTAGATCTAATGATAGCAAAATAGTCTTCAAAGGTTAATCTTGACCTGTAGAGAATTATTTTAAGTGATTGCTGAGATCAAAGAGAAACGCTTGTTGGTTATAGAGTTACATGCTACAAAATTGGTTCTTCAATTGCAAAATAGACCACAAACCTCAGAGGTTTTAATCCCAAATGGATTTATGAGAGATCGACATATGTAAATAACATACTTTGTATTTTTAGTGGAGACAGAGTAAATATCACATAATGATGTCTTTGCTCAGGTTGTAGGGATAAATATGTTCATCACCAAAGAAATTCAGTCAAATACAATCCTTGAATCTTGAAAATATATTGCCCTTGAGATATTAGTGAGGCTACCGGGTCTTATTGCTTTGTTATGGCTTTTGAAAACTGTTGGCTCAGAGACATAATCTATGGATTGATTTAGTTTTTCAAATATACAAAAAGATCAAAAGATGTTTGACTGTTATCTTAGGCTTGTCATGCTTAGGTAAAGGTGAATTATTTGTGTTAATCTTTGCTCAATATTGAAAATTTTAGTAGAAACACACCCATTTTTAGTGTAGAACCATTCTCCTGGAGTATTAAGAGAAACTACTATAGTAATTAAAAACATAGTATCCATTGATCTTTATTTCTAATAACTGAATGATATTGAAGATGTGTTGATGATGCTCAACTATAGGACTCTTTTGAATATGAAAATTTCAGAAAGGTAGTGAGTATTCATCTTTCCTCATGCAATTTGAATTTTTCTACAAAACAAAAGCTAATTCTGTAATATCCTTAGGGTTTTTGACAAAGAAAAACCCTTTTTTTTTCTCTTTTGTTTTTTGCAAAATTTGCTCGCCAACAAGCTGGTTTTCAAGCAAAGTTTTTCCAATTGCACCTCTTAGAGGTTTTCACATATGGAATTTATTTTGTCCAAGAAGCACCAGCCAACATCCCGGTTTTCTGGTGTCACAAGGTCTAAGAATTCCTGAAACATGTTTTTATCCCTAGATTTATTATTATTGTTACTATTATTATTTAAAAAAAATGACAAGGTTAAGAAGAGGTAAGTTTTAGTGGGGTCACCACCTTGCTTACAACCTCAAGATATAATTGTCTAAGTACATCCCAAATGAACTCTTCCTTGGACAATGGTTTTCTATACAATTGCAATCGATGGCCATTAGCCATGATCAGGGTTCTGAGATCATCAATTGTACACAACTTGATAGAACCATTGTCGTAGACGGTGTCAATCTCATATGGTCCCATATAACGAGTACAAAATTTTCCATTGAATTCCTTGTACCTAGAAACAAACAAGAGGGTCAAATTTCCTTTTTTAAATTACTTTTTCTTGATGAATTTATCACGCCACTTGGATCTCGGCTACTAAACGAGAGAGGTATGTTTTAAAGTGGCTTGATAGATCTCATGACATTTATTAATATGATTTATCCAGTGATGCTATGTTTTTAAAAGTTCCAACCCCACTTTCAATGTAGTTCTCAATGTCTTGATTTCAAATTCAATAGAGAGGACTACATGCTTACCATACACGAGTTCATATGGAGTGAACCTAGTAGTGTTTCTCTAGGTGGTTCGGTAAGCCCAGAGTGCTTCGAGAATTTGTTCGGGCCATTCCTTATGATGTTGTTATATGGTTTTGGTTAAGATGCTTTCCAACACCTTGTTTGTACTTCCCACCTGTCCATTCACTTGTGGATGGTTCAGGGTGGACATATGATGTTCTATCTTGAACTAATGAGTGATATTCCGAATGAGTTGAGATGAGAATTAGGCTCCCTAGTCAGTAATAATCTCATGAGGAACCCCAAAGTGGAAATTTTTTTCTTCGTGGAGGAAGTCATTTATTTCTTTCTCAATGGCTCTTGGAAAGGCTTTGGCCTCAACCCACTTAATTACATAGTCGGTGCACACTAGGATGTACATTTTATGTCTTGAAGGAGGGTTGAATGGCATTACAAATTCAAGAGCCCATTTTTCGAATGTCTCAATCAAGATATAAGGTTACAGTGGCATCTCGTATGATTGGATTGGTCGACCCATTCACTGAGAACTATCACAACTTCTTACATTCTTCTTGGCATCCTTGAAGATAGTAGTGCAATGGTATCCTAGATGGAGCACTTTGTTTGTAGTTTGTTTTTCGGTGAAATGTCCTGCATAAGGCTCATTATGACAAGCCTTGATAATGTCATATCTCTTCCTCTCTAACACATCATTGGATAACAAGATCTGGTCCTCTGTGGAAGATATTTTCTTTGATCCACAAATACATCACGCTTTGTCTAATGACCTTATGTCATTCTTTTGGTGAAAAATGTTATGGAAGCTTCCCTGCAGCTAAATAGTTAGCAATATCTGCAAACCAGGGAGTGTTAATAAAAAAAGCAAATAAATGTTCATCTAGAAAGGTATCTTCCACAAGATTAGCTTCCCCCTCGTTGACAATCCTGGAAAGGAAGTTGGAAATGACATTCTCTTTTCTACGTTTGTCAAGGATTATGATATAGAACTCCTGCAACAAAAGTATCCATCTAGTCACTCTACCATTAGTAATAGGTTTATTCATGAGACAAAATATAATAGAATTATTAGTATGTATAAACAAAATATAACTAATAATATAATGAAAATAATTATTGATTGAATGAACCACATCAAGAAATTTCTTCTCAATTACCATATATTTCTACTCAGCTGGAGTAAGATTCTTACTAATGTAATAAATGACATAGATATTTTGTTATTTTTATCCCAGTACAACTATGATAGTAGTTTCTTAAGCGTTTGTGGAAATATGGAAAGGAAAATACTAGTTTGGACCCCACAATACTAGTGCAATTGAAATATTTTCCTTCAAAGCCTCAAAATCCATCTAACATGGAACATCCTAGGAAAATTTTGTAGCTTTCAAAAGAAGTTGGAAAAATGGTGATGTTATCTTGGTGAAGTTTTCAATTAACCTATGATATTAACCTGCATGCCCTAGAAAACTATGAACTTCCTTCCATGTTGATGGAATTGGGAGCCTGAAGATTACTTCAATATTTGTAGGGTCTACTCTGATCCTGTGGGTGATATGTGATGACCTAATACAACCCCTTCAGTAAGAATCATTTGGCATTCTTTTTTACTAATGGAGATATTAGTCTCTTGGCATCTCATGAAAATTACGCTTTCAAGGTTTTCCATAGCTTCTTCAAAGGTATCCCCATACACTGTGAAATCATCCATGCATATCTTAATGCAATCGTGGATAAAGTACGATAAAATTCCAAGAAAAACCATCTGAAAGGTGGTAGGAGCATTGCAGAAACTAAAGGGTAGTACTCGATTAATGTAAGTCCTCCATGGGAAGGTGAAAGTAGTATTTTCTTGGTCCTTAGGGGAAATCTGAATTTGATTGTACCTATTGAATCCATCAAGAAAGGAAACATATTTTTTGCTTGTCAAGGGGTCTAGGACCTAATCAATGAAAGACATAAGAAAATAATCATTGAGATTAGCCTTGTCAAGTTCTCTACAATCAATACATATGCGTCATTTCTCATTTTTCTTGGGCATAATCACTAATGGCGAGACTCACTTGCTGTCAAAGGTTGAGTAGATGAGGTTTACATCCAAAAACTTATGCAACTCTTCTTTCACTATTTCCATTAGAGTTGGATTCATTCTCTATTGAGGTTTTCTAATTGGTCAGGAATCATCTTTAATGTATATATGATGTGTACATAAACTTGGATGAATCCCTTTCATATTAATATAATCCTAGGAAAATGCATAACCGTGCTTTTGCAGTACTTTGATGAGTTTATCCTACTAGAAGGTTTCCAAATTGGAATTGATGTTTAAAGTTTTCCCTGGGTGGATTTCAACTGATATACTTTGGCTATCATGAGTAGTATCCACTATGATTGTTGGATCAATTTGCTCTACCAACTCCTCTAGTGAGTAGTTCTCTTGGGGGTGCTCCTCCATAATGCTCCCTAGGGAGGGATTTACTGAAGTGATTTATGAATGAGTCACAAAATTATAGATAAGGTCATATTCAATGTCCCTTTCAAAGATCGATGATTTTTCCAAAGATTATATGGGTTGGATGGATTCCTCGTCACTATCCCCTACTCAGGAAGGTGCTTCAAAGTCTAAGGACGACTTAACAGGAGGATAAAGAGTGAGATATTTAGTGGAGTTTCCATGGGAGATTGTCATATCTCTTGAATTGAAATTGATATAGGCATCTGTCATGGTTAGCCAGGGTCTTCATAATATCATTGGATATCCACCCAAGTTGTCCTTTGGTTGCAAAATCATGAAATATGTTGGATATTCCTAGGAATCAACATAGACTATCACATATTCCACTATATCCTCTGGCTTCACGGTGGATCTATCAACCAATTAAAAAAGAGTAGGGGTTGGTCGTAGGTTGGAAAAATGAAGTTTCTCCATTGTATCCTTTGTCATTATGTCAATAACAACCCCCATGTCAATCAAAGTGTTGGTAATTGGGGCATTATTGATATAGAAATTAACGATTGGACTCCCTAGGCCTACATATTTTTTCATGAAGAGTTTACCTAAAATCAAGTCTGCTAACTTCCATGTAACATGGACAATTGGGGAGTCTTTTTTCTTTTTTCTTGAGTTCCTTAGAAACAGTTTTCGAACAACTTTGGCATATATTGAAACATCCTTAATTGCTTGAAACAAGAGGATTTATACATATATTTTCCAGTTCCCTTAAAAGATCAAATTCAGGTTGTACCATAGGTTTTTCTATGGTTAATCATTCTAGGTAAGGTGGAGTTGAAATAGGTTCATAAGGATTGTTTTGATAAATATTTTCCAGGTGGATGGTTGTAAGGCTGGAGAAGAGTCTTCATTTTCCATCTCATGATCCTCTTTCTCATCATCTTGTTCCTGAATGGAAATTGAAGTCTGGTTATTGACTATTTTCATTGAGTGTAATTACATATCATCATAGTCCACATAGGAAACATAATAAGTCAGAAAATGGGGTAGTTCAACATTGTAGGTGGGATGAGTTACTTTATTGTTTGGATTAGGCATGAGTTTGATAGGAATTTTTGGTGGTCTTTGAGGTGGTTGTCTAGATGGTAATTGCAATTATTGTTGATGTTGGGTTGAAGGATGTGGTTGAAGTGTAAATTGTTGAGGTGGGTTTCCAAAGTATGAATTCCCTCTCCAACCTTGTTTCCAAGGTTGGTTTTGAGCTTGAGGAGGCCACTGCTACCAAGGCATGGGTGAGTACCAATTCTTTGGTCGATATTGATATGGAATAAAATATTGATAACATTGAGATGGTTCTTGTGCCATGTCTAGTACTCATGGTGGCCATGGTCATTTCTGGGCTAAAAAACAAATTTGGTCATTTTTTTCATTATCCCCCCGACAAACCACCTTAATCTCAGGTGAAGAGGGGAAGTCATTTTTAGCATGGTTTTACTCGCAAATAGCACATACCTCTATGTTATTCAAAGGACATTCATGCAAAGGATGATTCTTCCTAAATTTTGGGTAGAATATGTCTAATTCTAAGTCTATCTCTTCTTTCTTTTTCTTAGGAAGAAGGATATCTAACTAGGAGCTAAGTGAACTAACATTGTGTTATAACCCTAATTTTCACCAAACATACTTACCTGACATCAAGATATCCCATATGACTTCTTTGCCAAGCTAGTACTAAACAACTCTTCTTAAAAAACACCCTTTTTAAAGGCCCACGTGCCCTACTCCACTACCGCACAAGCGTACACGCTAGTTGCCTCACTATAGCCCGCGTGTACCTACAAAAGCATGAAAAAAAGGAAAGTTGTTGGCGGAACACACAGCTTTGGGTAAGTTAACTAAACCTTTCGGCCATGCAGGGACGGTCATTCGACCAAATACCTAGCTCCTTCTAGCCTATAAAAGAAGGGGTAAGGGTCCCATTGGAAAAAAGGAAAATCATAGTAAAGAGACTATACCCAATTGAGCATTCCCCTTGTCCCAACCTTTAGCCATCCTTGTGCAAATATAAGTATAAAGCAAAGTAGTTGGAGGATGGTTGAAGAGGAGCCCAGGACCAGTTTCAAGGAGCAGTGTCGACCACATATTGTAAGTTTACTCTTGTGAAGATTAATACAAAAGGAATACTTTTCCCGTCCCGCCATATCATGTGTTCAAGTTGAATATTTATTTTATGATATTGTCACAACTAACCCAACAATTAGTATATTAAATGTATGTTCACAGCTTTTTGTTTATTCATGTGTGAATGTAGGTCAGCTTTGGGAGGAGTCTTGCAAGCAAAGAACGAGTGAAATCAAAGGGATCGACATCAAATGAAGGACTCAAGGTAGAGTTACCGAATCTTGTTTTCACCTTTGTATTACATGAATGTGGGATTTTGTGTTGGGAAAATAGAAAAGAGTAGAAGCCTTTGAAATGGTCATTTTCTGCATGCATGATTAGAGCCCTTAAATTCTAAGTCCATAGGAGGGATTCCCACCCACAACAGAATTGGCAATCGTACTGGGGATATCTAGGGTTTTCTGGGAGTCATTTTTTGGGTATTTTTAAAAATTGGTTTTATTACTTGTTTTTAGATTTTCTACAAAAGTCTGAGCTAGCAGGGATTCTGGTCTTCCATACCAGTACTCCTTGCATTCTTTGCTTGGCTGCATTTTCTTTTCTAGAAGTCACTGAGGTACACAGGACCTGTATAAGGCATGCATGCATGTACACTGTTGGACACACCTACCACACTTAGAGGGGGGGGGTGAATGAATGTGGGGATCTTTTTCCCAACACTTTCCTCTTACATAAAACTCATTAGTTAGCATTCAACATTTACTCATTACTCATTGTTGTCATTAATAATCAGTTATATGTGAATACATATCAGCAACATATATCAGCAATATATCATCAACAAATCATCTCCACAAGGAACACAATGAACATAAGGAACATAAGATGTATGTACGATTTTTCTTTTTATTATGGACTTCAATCCCGGGGTTTTTTAGCAACAATTGAATAGAGTGAAACTCTACAAGAGAACCAAATCTATACGCAAGACTCATATTACATTCTCAGCACCAACTGAGATGAGACAACAATCCTCAACATATATCAATCTGTACCATAAACAAGAGCATCAACCATGCACCAACCTGTGCCAAACATCCTGTAATCAACCTGTACCATAAACAAGTGCATCCAACCATGTACCAAGTATATACCAATCATGTTTCAACTACTCATTAGCAATAACTCATTAATATGTACCAACATCATCAACTATACACCTCATGTATGTGCCAACTCATCAACTGCTTGTCTCAACCATGACTAGTTTTGGATTAGTCAACAACCCTAACTTGAAATAATCATAACTTTGTACCTGTACT
>ML811696.1:18869-40304 GCA_009831015.1 Picea engelmannii | reverse complement strand
ATAGCAAGCAAAACAAAATACAACAATTTATGTCCCATATTCCTCATCATTCTGGTAAAAACGAAGGATTCAAATTGGCTGCCAACACTTGATCCATGTTGCAAGGGGATAAATTTGGGTGCAATCGTTCAGAACATGAGCTAGAGACTATGCCCATATGCTTCACATTTTCATGAATGTCAAACAAGTGAATAGAGGATGAGATCTCTTGTATAGATGCCATGACACTTGTCCAGGATCTTCGTGAGGGAAGGTATGTTGTTATACTTTGTCTAAAAGTTGGTTCAAACATTAAATTTCTTGTTATGCCTTCCTCATCCGAATTTTTGTTTTTTGTAGTGTTGCTTCTCATCCATGGATGTCTTGTGACTCAGACAACACATTTATTCTTTTCCAAAGAGAATTTTTACTCACTCATATCTTTGACACATAATAAGAAATCATAATTCATAACAAAACACTAATAACAAATCAAGGATGACTTAAGACCATAATTATAGACAAAAAAATAACTAAAGTGTAATCCAATATATTTAAGACCCAATTCCTAATAGAAAAACCAATTTTATAACCAGGTGTTTCAAGAGGCCCAGGGTAGACAAAAGTAAGGTTACGAAGAGCTAAAAATATACCATGTAGGAGACTTATCAACATATATACACCAAGTGGTTGCACTTCTTGGCTACAAGGCTTGAGTGTTTGGTTGTCTTATGTAGAGACTTCCTATGCTCTGAATGGCTACAAGGCCTATGACAGATGAGTGTAGCCTGCAAACAAGCACAAGTTCTTCTTACATGTGTTGTTTCAAACTTCCTTTTCTTTAAGAGCTAACCTCTTATATATTTCTCTTCTACCTTAAATTTATTCACCCCTTTGATGTTATTCACCACTTCCTTGATGTTATTTTCATCTTTGATAGTTTTTTATTCCTCAAAGGGCTTCAAACAAACCTTTAATGGATAGGTGTGGAATCGAGCAAGTGAATGCAACATGTGCACAAGAGGTACAAAATAAAATCCACAAGTAGGTGAATGGACATTGTAGAGTCATGGGGAGTGTTTAGAACCCATTGTGTATGTCATATTTCTTAGCACACAATAGGAATTTTCCTACTTAATTTTAAATATCATCGTAACAAGTTGTTCTTATCGGACCACAACAAGTAGAATCTTGGATCTTCTTCTTCTTGTTTTGTAGATGTTAGTGTGAAAGAAAATAAAAGAAATGGTAGAAGAAAGGATTGATAGTACGTGAAGAGGATATTATTCTGGATAGATAATGATCTCCATGGGATTCAATGCAAAAAACATAGTACTAACATGTGAAAAGAGTCATGACTGACATTTGCAACATACAATCAACTAGCACAATAATAAGTTGACCAACAAAAACAAAATCAACCAACACAATGACAAGTGGACCAACATAAATAAAAATGGCCAACACAATAACAAGTCAATCAATAGAAATAAAATCACTTCTCTAAGAGGTGAATCGACCAACAAAGGAATGGATTCGACCATCTATATAAAATCACCCAAGGAGAGATGTGAAGACACCAGGTAGGGAATAAATCACTAAGAGGGGTGTGAAATTATCTAGGCCCAAAATAAAACACCCAGGGGATGTAAAAATGTCTAGGCATGATATCAAATGCTTATGGGATTGTGAAAACATACAGGTCTGAAATAAAATGCCCAAGCATGAAATGAAACGCCTAGGGTGATTTCAACTCATTTAGGAACAAAGTAAAACTCCCAGGGAGATGTGAACTCACCTAGGCACAAAATAAAATGTCCAGATAGATGTAAAATTTCCCATGGATGAAGTAAAATCGCCCATGGATGAAGTAAAATCACCCAGGGATTAAATAAAATGCATAGGGAGATATAAACTAGAGGATCATAACCGGGAAATAATTTAATTTAAAACACTATAACATAACCAGGAAGTACTTTAATTTAACATGAAAAAAATATCATCAAACACAAAAATCAATCACAATGAACTAACAAATTTGACCTTGGAAATCTAATTGGGAAACTTAGCATCAAATGGGGGACTTAGCATTAGAGGAAATTTGCTCCAAAAATGGGCCTCCTAAGGAAATTATAAAATAATAATCCATGTGTGCCACTTCAAAGCCATGTATGCCACATTACATTGCCATATAAGTTAGGCTAATCTAGAATTATGAGATTAGAGTTAAAAATAATA
Organism: Picea engelmannii; assembly: GCA_009831015.1. Taxonomy (NCBI): domain Eukaryota; kingdom Viridiplantae; phylum Streptophyta; class Pinopsida; order Pinales; family Pinaceae; genus Picea; species Picea engelmannii. Next base: position 38,087 of record ML811696.1, on the reverse strand, counting down.
ATAGAAAGTTTAGAATCTTGCACATAGACAATATATAATAATAAATATCATATAATAAATAATTACTATGTGCATAGACAATAAATGATAATAAATATCATATAATCAATAATTATTATTAGTATATAATATGAAAATAGAATAAAAATATATTATTAATATATGAGAATAATTTATAATAATAATATAGCCCCAAGGGTTAGCTCAAGTGGTTGTGATCCAGACATAAGATCTCTCCACCAATGAAGAGCTGGGGAGGTCATGAGTTCGACTCTTTTAGTCCCCTTCATGTTAGGCTTCATAATCGATGATGATAGTTTACCCCATTTACCATCTATGGATCATGGGGAAAAACTCAAAGGTTGTGAGTGCATACATAGGAAAATGTCGATACTTGAGGATATTTGTAGTATGAATTAAATATGAAAAGTTCAACGCATATTATCAATTAATATGAATTAATTATTGTAATAATATTATATAATACTAAATTAATAAGTATATTACAAATTTATAACTACTAATTAAATATTACATAATAATTATATAATATTACAAATTAATAACTATATGATTTAATATTATTATTATATAATATAATAAAAAAAATACATTGTTAATATATAATGGAAGCACACATTATTATTGACATATAATAATAATGAAAATATAATAAATAAATGATAATAAATATCATACACTAAACAAGTATGGTTAGAGAACCCAAGATTATTTGTGTAATAATGAGATGAATGTCAGTGAATTTTTCATTGACACTATCCTATATGGATATTACTTGTCATGCCATTTCCAGTGGTATGTGGAACGTCACATAACTCCTCACGGTTAGAGAGTTATGACCATGAGAAGTTGGAGAACCCAAGTTTGGGTAATGGACCCAAGTTTGTTTGATGGATAATTGTATGAGTTTTGATATATTTGCAGGTAATAATATTCTATATGGATGGTACATGTCATTCCATTTCTGGTGGTATGTGGAATGTCACATAACTCCTCACGGTTTGAGAGTTATGTCCTTACGAAGTTGGACCCTCTTATGTCATATAGAAGCTCCAAAAGGTCAAAGTAGTCAAAGTGGTTTAAGAGATTTTAGAAGGTAAATAATAAAGTGAATTGATGAGTACTATAATTCAAAGTGAATACAAAATAAATTATTTAAATAATAAATTTAATGGAGAAATTAGAAGTGGGTTAACCCTAAAATAAGGAAAGTGGGCAAAGTGGCCTAGAAGATGTTTTTAATGAAGCTACTTGGAGAGTATAAATAAGAGGCAAGGCTCTCTCATTTTAGATACACTTGAGAATATTGAATACCAATAGGTGTCTGAGGTAACCAAAGGATATCTAAGCCTAATTTTTTAGGGAAGGTGAAGAAAAGAAGGTCGAAATTCAAGGAAGGATAAATTCTTTTGATGATGCTTTCTATGGTATGTTATTTACAGGTCATCTCACCATTTTCGCAATAATTTTTTTTCTAGAATGACTCAGACCGTGAAATTTCTATTCCATTGAGGAAACATATCCAAGTATCTATGGTAAAAAATTCATCTTTTGGGTCATTGTATTTTTGGATTTACACTCCGTGGAAAATAGGGTTTGTGGCTAGTCCTAAAACTAGTCAAAAACAGGTGTTTCGGGTAAAAACATCATAACTTCTTCATAAAAGATCAAAATTCAATAAGAAAAAATGTGTTGGTTATATTATATTCTTTAGTATGCTGTGTAATATCTTCATATCAATTCAACAAATATTTCATTTGGTGCACGCTCTACAAGGTCGCTCTCTAGAATAAGCCAGAATTCAGCAAGGTATGTCATTTTTGCTATAAATATTTTCTGAGAGGTTCCAAGTAGTGACACCTGGAGGAATTGCATAAAAAAATTGAAGAACATTGTATATCAGTTTCAGATATTTATTCATTACAGGTACAAAGTTATGATTATTTCAAGTTGGGGTTGTTGACTAATCCAAAACTAGTCATGTGAGACTAAATAAAAGTTTGATGTAAATGCTAGTCTCTTGTTGTTTAAAGTTAAGGAAGGTTTGTAGTTATGTGATCATATACACCAATTCTATTACTAAGTTATAAATCATATTTGGATGATGAAATTGATGAGGGATTTTGGTTTAGGTACAAGTTGGGTACATGGTTGAGACAAGTAGTTGATAAGTTGGCACATACATGAGGTGTATAGTTGATGATGTTGGTACATATTGATGAGTCATAGTTGATGAGTAGTTGAAACATGATTGGTACATACTTGGTACATGGTTGGTTGCACTTGTTTATGGTACATGTTGATTACAGATTGTTTGGTATAGGTTAGTGCATGGTTGATGCACTTGTTTATGGTACAGGTTGGTGCATGGTTGATGCACTTGTTTATGGTACATGTTGATTACAGGTTGAGGTATAGGTTGATGCATGGTTCAGGTTTATTGGTACAGTTTTACATCGGTATATCTCACAGTGATAGTGTGACAGTGGTTCCATCATTCTACTTCTACTTCAGAGCAATTGGACGGGGCAATGATAGGTGGTTGTAGCCAAAGAACATAAGGGGTTGTAGCCTCCTTTTGGTTGTAGCCAGAGAATTGGGGATTTGGAGCTTCCCTTAGGTTGTATCCTGAGAAACTAGGGGGTTGGAGCCTCCTTCTAGTTGCAACTGGAAAACAAAGGAAGTTGGTTCTTCCAATGAATGTAATTCTTCAAGACATATAAAAAAAAACATTATGTGGTTTTCTCCTGATTTTCCACGTAAAACACCGGTCTATTGAGTATGTGTGTGATTGTTCATTTCTTATTTCTCATTATTGGATAATAATTCTACATTGATATAACACTTGGATTATTTGAAGAAAAAGGATTATAATTACGCTATTACTGATTCACCCCCCCCCTCTCAGTAATCCAACAATTGGTATCAGAGAAGGTTCCTTCAGAAATTAGTTTAACCATTGAAAGGTAGATCATGGAGAGTACCAACTTGTATAAAAATGGAATACCACAGTTTGATGGACAAAAGTATGCTTTTTGGAGCATAAGGATGAAGACATATATACAGGCACAATGATTTCAAGTTTGGCAATCAATTGTAGATGGATACACAACACCAACAATTCCACCAACAAATGGAAAAGCAGTGAAACTCAGTGAGAATAATTCCAAAGCCAAAAATGCACTTTTGAATGGTCTTAGTGATACAATGTTCACCAAAGTTGCACATTGTAAATCTGCTAAATAGATTTTGGACAAGCTTCAAAATATTTATGAAGGAGATACAAAAGTCAAAGCAGTAAAGCTTCAAACTTACATAGGTCAGTTTGAACAACTAAAAATGAAGGAAGATGAGAATATTGCAGCCTACTTCTTACGAGTCGATGAAAAAAGGAATGCAATCATAGGATTGGGAGAAGAAATCAAAGAATTTGTAATTGTTCAAAAGGTACTAAGATATCATCCTATGAGATTTAACCCTAAGATATCAACACTAGAAGAAATATCAGATCTAAACTCAATAAGCATGGATGAACTGCATGGAATATTCACAACATATGAAATGAGAACTGAATAGGAAAATCCAGATGTAAAAGAAGCATCCTTCAAAGCATCCAAAAGATCAAAGGAAAAGAAAAAGGAACAAGAATAATATAGCAGCAACAATGATGTCTCAGAAGATGATAAAGAAGTGGCCAACTTCGTCAAAAGACTAAACAAGGGAACCGATTATAGGTATATAGGTAAGCCTCCTTTAATTTGTTTTAATTGTGATGGTATTGGTCATTTTTCTAACAAATGTCCTCATAAGAAAAAGAGAAATAATGAAGGTTACTCAAAAGGAAAACACACATATAAAGGCAAAAGAACTACAAAGAAAGTTTTCAAGAAGAGCTTATGCACCAAAGAAGACATCTCATCATCAGATGAAGATGAAGTCAGTGACAGTGAGACATGAAGAGTTCTATTTGTGGCAGTAAAATAATTTGACAAAGAAGACTACAAAAAATAATATGAAGAAGCTGAAGAAGAATATGAAGAAATCGAAGAATAAATTGAAGAAGAAGAAGTTGACTATCGAGAAGAATTAATGTGTGTCATAGAAGTTATCAGAAGAGAAAAGAATAAAAATAAGAAACTACAAGAAGAACTAGACAAGAAAAAGGATACTCAAGAACTAGAACAAATTATCACAAAATTGAAGGTTCAAATAGAATAAGATAAAATAATTGATGAAGCACTCAAAGAAAATCTAGAAGAAAAGGATGTGATCATTGGAAACTTGGAAGCAGAGATTGTCGCACTAAGAAAGGATATTCAAAAGAAAAAAAATACAGAATAGATCAAAATTTTTGGATGACATTATCAGTAGTCAAAAATATCGTCTTGACAAGTCTGGACTTGGATACAATCAGACAGAAAAGGGATCAAGCTCCAAAACAATAGAGCAAGAAACATATCCAAAAATTTATGCAGAAACAATCAAAGGGGATGGGAAGATATACAAGGAAGCTTACAGGGACACTCCTCCACCAAGACAATTCAGATTTAAGAATCAACAACAGACAGATAGGCCTCATGAAGAAGAAGGATTCATAAGAGCACCTTCTTTCGGAAGATCTTCAACTCCCAGGTATCAAACTATATTTTTTGGTTTATGTTATGCATGTAATAATTTTGGACGTAAAGATGTGAATTGCATAGCTAACAATAGGAACAATAAAAATTTTGAGAGTCATACACAAAGGGGTTATTGAAGAAGACCTAGTGAAACACAGAGAAGAAGTTACAACAGGTTTGAATCTTTGAGCACTGAAGTGGAATGTTACAAATGTAACAATTTTGGACATGTGGCCAAATATTGCATAATGGTAGTCCTTCCTAAAGAGCCTCAACAGAATAACAACAATCATAGACAGGAACCTCAAAAAACGACATGGATAAGAAAGAAAGATCAGTATAGCAATGAAGAATGCACAATTGCTCTAACAGTTAAGCAGAAGAAATGTGGTTGGTATGTTGACAGTGGATGTTCAAAACACATGACAGGTTATAGAGACAACTTTCTTACATTATGAAAGGAAAGAGATGGATCAGTATCCTTTGGAAATGATGATTCAACCAAAATCATTGGAAAAGGCATAGTACGAATTGGGAACAAGAATGAAAAGGCATAAAATGTTCTACTAGTAGAAGATATGAAACATAATCTTCTAAGTGTGAGTCAAATGTGTGACCAAGGTCATAAAGTTACTTTCAATTCACAAAAGTGTGAGATAAGAAAAGAACGTTCAGGGAAATTGGTCACTACAGCTGCAAGAACTTCAAGCAACATATATGTGTTAAGTGAAATTGAAAATGAAAAGTGTTGTATAGGAAAGGAAGATGAAAGTTGGCTATGGCACAGAATAATGGGGCACATACATTTTGATAACCTTGTCAAAGTCAACAAAAGAGAAGCAATCAGAGAAATTCCCCAGATCACGAAACCAACCAACACTTTATGCAAGCATTGTCAACAAGGAAAGAAAACAAAGACCAGGTTTAAATCAAAGGAATATTCAACGATAAGACCACTGGAAATTGTGCATAATGATCTAGTTGGACCAATTAAAACAAAGGGATTAAAAGGTGAGAAATACTTCATGTTATTAGTTGATGATTATACAAGAATGACTGCAGTTTTCTTTCTCAAGAATAAGTCAGAATCTTTTGAAAACTTCAAGATCTACAAGGAAATGGTTGAAACTGAAATGGATTCAAAAATCAAATGCTTGAGATTAGATAACGGAGGAGACTTCACCTCAAAGGAATTTATCGACTATTGCGACAATCATGGAATAAAAAGGCAATTCTCCGTTGCTAGGACACCTCAACAGAATGGAGTTGTTGAAAGAAAGAACAGGACAATACAGGAAATGGCTCAAACAATGTTAATGGATTCGAAATTGACAGATATTTTTTGGACACATGCAGTGCATACAAAAATTCACATTCAAAATAGAGTAATGCTCAGAAACAACATTGACAAAACTCCTTACGAACTATGGAAAGGAAGACCAAAAAATGTAAAGCACTTCAGAGTTTTTGGAAGAAAATGCTATATCAAAAGAGAAGATGACGGAATGGGAAATTTTGAATCTCATGTGGAAAAAGGAGTACTTGTTGGTCACTCAAGTACAAGGAAAGCATACAAGTGTTACAATCTAAGATTGAACAAAGTTGTGGAAAGCATCAACGTAACAATTGATGAAACAGGCAGACCAAAATCAAAAGAAGAAAATGAATCAATGAAACAACCCTTAGAAGAAGAAGCAGAAGATGAAAAATAAGTAGAAGAGGAAGATGAAGAGAATCCGACAGAAGTAGAAGAGAAAGTTCAGCAAGTGTCTCCAAAGACACCCAGTAAACGAGTACAGAAGAATCATCCTTCAGATCAGATTATCGGAAACAAAGATGCAGGAGTTGAGACTAGAAGAAGAATCCAATCACTAGAACAAACAAACCTAGCACTCTTATCTACAATTGAACCAAACTTTTTTGAAGAAGCCAGCAAGGATGAATCTTGGAATAAGGCCATGGATGAGGATTGGATCAAATAGAGAAAAATGACACTTGGGAACTGGTTCCAAGACCAAAGAATAAGAATGTGATCAGCACAAAGTGGGTCTTCAGGAATAAATTGAATGAAGATGGACAGGTTACAAGGAACAAAGATATATTGGTATGTAAAGGATATGCACAGGTTGAAGGAATCGACTTTGAAGAGACATTTTCCCCAGTTGCCAGAATGGAAGCAATCTATTTTATTTTAGCTTATGCATGCTCCAAAAATATTCAAATGTATCAAATGGGCATAAAATCATCTTTTCTGAATGGGGAACTTGAAAAAGAAGTCTACATTGAACAACCAGAAGGATTTCATTTGTCAAAAAATGCAGATTATGTGTGTAAATTAAAGAAGGCCTTGTATAGTCTAAAACATGCTCCTAGACCATGGTACTCTAGACTGGATAAGTATCTGCAACAGGCAGGGTTTGGAAAAGGAAGTGTAGACAACAACCTCTACATCAAGGTAAGTCAAGGTAATATTTTATTAATTGAAGTTTATGTTGATGATATTATGTTTGGTAGTGATGATGATAGGTTAAGACAGAAATTTGCAAAAGATATGCAGAATGAATTTGAAATGTCGTTACTTGGAGAACTATCCTTCTTTTCTAGGACTTTAGATATGCCAAAGCAACCAAGGAATTTTTATTTCTCAAACCAAGTATATCATAGAAATGCTAAAAAGGTTCGGTGTGGAAGATTCCAAACAAGTTATCACTCCCATGCAAACCAGTTGCAAGTTGAGAAAATATGATGATTCAAAGTCTACAAATCAAAGGCAATACATGTCAATGATTGGAAGCCTACTATATGTGACAACATCCAGACCAGATGTAATGCAGGCAGTTGGACATGTGGCACGATTTCAAGCAACACCAAAGGAATCACATGTATTAGCAGTGAAGAGGATTTTCAAATATTTCAAAGGAACAAAAGAGTTTGGATTATGGTATCCAAAAGGAAAGGATCTATCACTTATTGCCTACATGGATGCAGATTGGGCAGGTTGTATTGATGACCGACGAAGCACCAGTGGAGAAACATTCTACTTGTGTGAGTGTTTAGTATCATGGCTAAGCAAGAAACAATCATCAATATCCTTATCTACAGTCGAGGCAGAGTACATTGCAGCAACATCATGTTGTACACAAGTTCTTTGGATGAAACAAACTCTAACATATATACAGGTTGAGTATGATGAGCCCATTCCAATCTATTGTGATAATACAAGCGCCATCAATATCTCAAAGAATCTGGTGATGCACTCCAAGACGAGGCACATTCCAATCAAGTATCACTTTTTATGAGAACAGGTTGCAGAAAAGAACATCAACGTTGAGTATGTGGGCACAAAAGAACAAGTGGAAGACATCTTTACAAAACCACTTCCACGGGAAGCCTTTGAGTATCTTCACCAGAGACTTGGAGTTATTTCTACTCCAAAATGAATTCTTTTGAATGATTATCTTATATGTCTTAGATGTACACGAGGAATCACCATAAGAAGACAGTTCAGTCAGGGGGAGCAGCCCCAGATGGAAAGATGCATTTTCCATTGATGACAAAGGGGGAGAGATTTATTAGATGCAGAGGACATAGGCATGGTTCCAGGGGTAGTAGATTTATCATATGCAGAGGACAGAGGCATGGTTCTAGGGGGAGCATGAATGATATGATTTCAGTATTTCATTAGAGTGTTTCCATCAATGCCAAAGGGGGAGATTGTTGATTAAGGTTGCTTGTCATTGATGTCAACCCTTGAAGAAAAGACCCATAGCACAAAGTTGGGTAATTGACCCAATATTGTTTGATGTAAATATGACTCGTTATTGTCTTTTCATGGTTGATAATAAGTAGAAATGGATGAACTCCAAAGAGGTCCCCTTATGGTGAAAGCCCTCACAGGAAGGCGCTTTGCGGATTGAGTTATCCTAAAAGTATGGTTAGAGAACCCATGCTTATTTGTAGAATAATGAGATGAAGGACAGTGAATTTGTCATTGAAACTATCCTAGATGGATATTTCTTGTCATTCCATTTCCGATGGTATGTGGAACGTCACATAACTCCTCACGGTTAGAGAGTTATGGCCATGAGAAGTTGGAGAAACCGGGTTTGGGTAATGGACCCAAGTTTGTTTGATGGATAATGGTATGAGTTTTGATATATTTTTAGGTAATAATATTCTATATGGATGGTACATGTCATTCCATTTCTGGTGGTATGTGGAACGTCACATAACTCCTCATGTTTTAGAGTTATGGCCTTACGAAGTTGGAGGACCCTCTTATGTCATCTAGAAGCCCCAAAAGGTCAAAGTAGTCAAAGTGGTTTAAGAGATTTTAGAAGGTAAATTATAAAGTGAAATGATGAGTGTACTATAATTCAAAGTGAATACAAAATAAATTATTTAAATAATAAATTTAATGGAGAAATTAGAAGTGGGTTAACCCTAAAATAAGGAAAGTGGACAAAGTGGCCTAGAAGATGTTTTTAAGGAAGTTACTTGGAGAGTATAAATAAGAGGCAAGGCTCTCTAATTTTAGATACACTTGAGACTATTGAATACCTATAGGTGTCTAAGGTAACCAAAGGATATATAAGATGAATTTCTGAGGGAAGGTGAAGAAAAGAAGGTCGAAATTCAAGGAAGGATAAATTCTTTTGATGATACTTTCTAAGGTATGTTATTTATAGGTCATCTCACAATTTTCACAATAATTTTTTTCTAGAATGATTTCAATTGTGAAATTGCTTGGAAATTGAGAAAATATATCCAAGTATCTGTGGTAAAAAATTCATCTTTTGGGTCGTTGTATTTTTGGAGTTACACTCCGTGGAAAATAGGGTTTGTGGCTAATCCTAAAACTAGTCAAAAACAGGTGTTTCAGGTAAAAACATCATAAATTCTTCATAAAAGATCCAAATTCAGTAATACAAAATGTGTTGGTTAGAGTACAGTCTATATTATGCTATGTAATAGTTTTAGATCGATTCAAAAAACATTTTGTGTGGGACACACTCTACAAGGTCTCTCTCTAGAATAAGCCAGAATTCAACAAGGTATGCCATTTTTTCTATAACTACTTTTCTGAGAGGTTCCAAGTAATGAAACATGGAGGAATTTCATAAAACACATTTAAGAACATTGTGTATCAGTTTTCTATCTTTATTCATGACAGGTACAAAGTTATGATTATTTCAAGTTAGGGTTGTTGACTAATCCAAAACTAGTCATGCGAGACTAAAGAAAAGTTTGATGTAAATGTTAGTCTCTTGTTGTTTAAATTTAATGAAGGTTTGCAGGTATGTGATCATATACACCAGGTCTATTATAGACTTATAAATCATATTTGGATGATGAAATTGATGAGGTATTTTGGTTGAGGTGCAAGTTGGGTACATGGTTGAGACAAGTAGTTGATGAGTTGGCACATACATGAGGTGTATAGTTGATATAGTTGATGATGTTGGTACATATTGATGAGTCATAGTTGATGAGTTCTTGACACATGATTATTACATACTTAGTATATGGTTGGTTGCACTTGTTTATGGTACAGGTTGATTACAGATTGTTTGGTACAGGTTGGTGCATGGTTGATGTACTTATTTATGGTACAGGTTGGTGCATGGTTGATGCACTTGTTTATGGTACATGTTGAGGTACAGGTTGATGCATGGTTGATGCATGGTTCAGGTTTATTGGTACAGGTTTACATCAGTATATCTCACGGTGATAGTGCGACAGTGGTTCCATCATTCTACTTCTACTTTAGGGTGGTTGGATGGGGCAAGGACAGGTGGTTGTAGCCACCTTTCAGTAGTAGTCAGAGAACATAGGGGGTTGTAGCCAGAGAATTGGGGAGTTGGAGCTTCCCTCAGTTTGTATCCTGAGAAACTAGGGGGTTGGAGCCTCCTTCCAGTTGCAGCTAGAAAACAAAGGAATTCGGTGCTTCCAATGAATGTAATTCTTCAAGACATATAAGAAAAAGCATTCTGTGGTTTTCTCTCGATTTGGGTTTCCACGTAAAACATTGGTGTACTGTTTATGTGTGTGATTATTCATTTCTTATTGTTCATTATTGGGTAATAATTCTACATTGATATAACACTTGGATTATTTGAAGAAAAATGATTATACTTACGCTATTACTGATTCAGCCCCCCTCTCAGTAATCCAACATAGGTATGGTGGGACCATGGGAGAATGAGACGCCCGAAGTACCAGAGACACATGGAAACTTTTGCAGACATGTGACAAACAACAGACAATACAAGTGGTATCCACGCAGAAAATGACATGTGGCACTATGTGACACGCTAGCCATAAGACATCAGGATACTACATGACTCTAGGAGAATGTCACTATGAGAGTTTCCTTCCAGAAAAAACATAGTTCCCCCAAAGCCCGGAGCCTCAAAGAGTTGGAGTCCCGAATTCCCAAGTTTTTTAATGATAATATTATATTAATATCGGGTCAACAAGTAATTAAAGAGAAAGTCACTTTGTGAGAAATTTGTTCCATCTCTAAATATGGCTAGGGGAGTTCTAAAATTGGCAGGTCGATAAAAATTTAGTAGGGATGCTAAAGTGTCAGGGTCTCCCAGATGGCAGAGTGGAAACTGATCGATGATTCACATTCATTTCAGAAAGAGAAGGCGCTCGAGCGTTAATCTCCTAGAGAAATTCCGGCATTGAAACCATTTAGTTTTTGAAAGTATTCTCATTCTAATTATATTGTGTTTTGCATAATCCATCTTGATTTTATTTTCTTAATAATATTCTGTAATTTTTCCTATTACCAGTAGTACAACAGATAGCTACTAAAAAGAACATATATCCCCATCACGTGTAACTTGATATATTGTTGGAGTCTGACTTGCCATGTTCAAAATTTCCATTCCTACTTTGTAGGTTTTATCTCTTTAATGTATTTATGAAATTAATTTATAATGATCTTTGTATACTTCCAATTGAATTTCATCCCAATATTTAGAGTTAAGTACAATTTTCATAGTTAGTTCTTTAATTTTTCCCATGGACAAGGTAAGCAACATCCATTTCATTATATTAAATAGATCATCTAGCTTGTTTGTCTCTATATGTGTTGGGATAAATAAAGTTATATGTGGTGGCAAAGAAACAAATATAATTTTTTTGAAACTGTGTCCAGTGTCGAAGATTCTTTGATCTTCTTGTGTGACCTTTATGTTTGCTAGTTTTTTCTATATATTAACACACACATAACATGATTGTTTATTTTCATGAGTTTTCATCTCATTGAAGTTAATTTAATCTGTGTGAAAATAAAGTGTCGAGACATAGGAAGATGCTCTTTTCCTGAAATGTTTGTCCGTGAGAAGCAAGCCCACTTTGTAGAGGTTGATCTACAATTTCTCTCCAGGAAGAGGGCATCTTTGTAACATGCCTATCTAGTTGAAATATTTGTAAGATTTCTATGACAGTGCAGTATAGTACCAACTAGTATATTTGTAACATGTCTATCCAGTTGATTGTTTTTTGGCAATGATAAATTTTTTTTGAAGGTTTCTATTTTTGTGGATATTCTTGCAGATGTATTTACAAGTCTGTTGACCCTTGAATTTGTTAGGAACGAAACAAAAACCTAACGAGGATGTCAATCCTACTGCATTTTTATAGATGTGTTACTCCTCTTTAATTTTTTCCTAGGGCATGTATAGTTCAAATGTGGGACTTAGAGAATTTTCGTCGTAATGACTTAAAGCAATACAAAATGATATAATTTTTTATTTTTTTTTGAAATAAAGGTTCTTGGAAAATAGGACCATGAATCACACACATTAAACATTCAAATTAAATAAACACAATTTCTTGACATCCAACATCATTCGAGATAAAAATAAAAATAAAAAATTGAGCACATAAAAATAAAAGAAGATGACCGACATGCATAAAGAGAACTAACTTTGCATTATGATAACAAGGTTACAAGGCACTGTCGAGATTGTTCCCGAACTAGTTTTCTTTGAAATTTATCAAAAAAAAATAATGTTTGTTACATAATCCTCGAAATTTAAATGCGTTTGTCATATAAATAAGTACAAGAAATAGGACTGTAGAAAGAAGAAGTGGGGGACGATAGAGAGCAAGACCTGAAAAGAAGAAATTGGAAGTTATCAGTCTTTGGTTAGACATTTCTATTTAAAGAGGTGGAATAACTGGATTGATAAAGAAAGAAGGATGTGATCAGTATAGACTTAATATGATGGTATGTCTCTCCCCCTTTGTTATTTTCTTCCTGATTCCTTATTATTGCTCTCGTCGACAGTTACTGGAATCATGCCAACTGCTTGTTGCCCTTCATCGGTGAGCTTGTCGATTTCCCTTTGGAGCCATTCTTCAATGTAGCTTCTCATGGGGGCCACGTTGATCTCATGCCAGATTTTTATGTTGAAAATATCGCTTTCTAATTCCATTAGATCGATAGGAAGATTACACAGAGCCTATTCAATTTCTTCATTTTGTACCGAATAGTCTACTAGCCAGTTTTCCACACCATCTTCTGTTGATTAAGGTTGGTTGTCATTGATGTCAACCCTTGAAGAAAGCCTCGTAGCACAAAGGTTTGGGTAATTGATCCAATATTGTTTGATGTAAATATGACTCATTATTGTTTTTTCATGGTTGATAAGAAGAAAATATGGATGAACTCCAAAGTGGTCCCCTTATGGTGAAAGCCCTCGCGGGAAGACGGTTTGTGAAGTAAGAGAACCCATGCTTAATTGTGGAATAATGAGATGAAGGAAAGTGAATTTGTCAAGGACAATATCCTAGATGGATAGTGCTTGTCATGTAATTTCTAGTGGTATGTGGAATGTCACATAATTCCTCACGGTTAGAGAGTTATGGCCATGAGAAGTTGGAGACCCCAGGTTTGGGTAATGGACCCAAGTTTGTTTGATGGGTAACGATATGAGTTATGATATATTTTCAGATAATAATATTCTATATGGATAGTACATGTCATGTCATTTCTGGTGGTATGTATAACGTCACACAACTCCTCACGATTTGAGAGTTATGGTCTTATGAAGTTGGAGGACCCTCATATGTCATCTAGAAGCCCCAAAAGGTCAAAGTAATCAAAGTGGTTTAAGAGATTTTAAAAGGTAAATAATAAAGTGAAGTGATGAGTGTATTATAATTGTAACGACCTTCCACGTTACGACAATCCACTCTATTAACAGGTGCAATTTTTTTTTAAATCGACCATGACAACCTTCCATATTCTATCGACAATAATTTACGAGAACCATCAACTCAAGATGTCAATAAATATAAACAACATTAAAATATAGACACTGCAATCTGCGATTATCAATACATCCTCACTACGATGACAATCTATGAATGTGAAATATAAAATGGTAATGATAAAGGACAAGTTGGAAAACGTGGCCATTTATAGCGTAAATAAACCCTCTTTTTTTTCAAGGAAATTGCTCAATGTTATATTTAAATTATAATATCGTTTACAAAACTGCCGTAGACCTGGTGGTGAGGAAAGATCTCTCCTCAAGGCAAATTAAAAACGCAGCAAGGCAATTATCAGAACGATGTCCACAGCAACATCAGAAAACGTCGACCGCGATCAGCAAGCGGAGGAAGACCAGCCGGTAAAGTAAACAGGGAGGAAGTCGCAAATGCATGAACAGAGAAGCACGGAGAAGCAAGAACAGACAACACGCAACCCCAGGAGGGAAGAAAAGAAAAAAAACCCACGCAATCACCAAATGACACGCCATCCAAACCGCAGCAAATAAACAGTTAAAAATGCGAATGAGTCGGCAATGCAGTTATGACAGTCAAGGATGTCAAGTTGCTCACGACTAATCAACAGTGTGAATATATGGAAAAACCCCAACGCAATGTCAGCCATTCTGTTAAAAACGCATGAAAGGCAGTTCGATTTTGTTCAGGATGCAATTTTGTAGCATGCAGGATTGCGTTTAGAATTGTTATTGTCCAAAACATGGACCGCAACACACTGATTGTTAAACGCCCAACAAAATCGCCTCTGTATACGGCCAGACAAAAGAAGCACTCAATCAAACTCAGACCCCAAGGAGAAAACAAACCACTGATAAGATGTCGGACTGAAGGGGAGCTCAATTTACGCAGAGAATAAAATAAAATCAAAACAAAATTAAAGTTAACGATGCCAAACGCTCAAAGGCAATGACAGAAGGAGGACAAAGAAACGCACTGCATGCATTAATGTAACTACACTGCAACGCAACTGCAACTGCGACTACATGCGAACTGTAACGCAACTGCATGCGAACCGAAACGCAAGTGCAACTGCATGCGAACTGCCCCAAATCTAGCAACATGACGACAATGAAGAGAACGAACGATAGTGAATAAAAACACGAGACAGAGTTCCCCACAAGGCAAAGTATTATAAACAAGCTGCCCACCAAACAAATTCCCACTGTAATACAAGAGACGCCCGTAATCCCACAAAAAAAAAATGCCACTGTAATAAATTCATGCGTATGACAACCCACCCATAAACCAAAGCAACGAAATCAACAGTTCAAAAGCCATTCAAAATCCAAATGTCCACAGAAATATCGGAGGAGGATATCTGGCAAGTGCCGGGGATCATCAATAATTCGCCGAATAGAGTGTGAACATCAATGGAAAACGCAGAGGAACAAGCATCCAATTACGAGTTAAGGACCATCAGCTAGAGATGAGACATGGATTTCGGCAGGCGTGGAATGGAATTTACATTTAATCAACGGAGGACTCGAAAGATACCACAACGTTATAACCAATTTTCAGTTCCAATTTACTCTTTCTATACCAAGAAGATCTACATCATAAATCATTGTGCAATCTATTCTAACAGTTTTAAGGATCATACCGTAGCCTTGACGTCGTCCTCGAATGTCATCCACGCGCTCCAAGCCGCTTCCCTCGCGCCGTGCTGCTTCTGCTTGCCGACCGTAAAAAGCTCACCGGTACCTCCCAGCCAATTCTAGGGGTACTCTTCTTCCCCCTTAGCCCCCCGAGCCGCAAAGGGGCCACACAAGAACCAGAGATGAACTAGCGTCTCAGCTCGCCTCAACGACTGAGCTACCACTCCAACACAGCTGAGATATACCCAACTCCTCACAAGTAACCCGTCAAGCCACAACTCGGCAGCGTAATGCTACGCTATCCGTTTTCCCCTTTCTTCCTTCCTCTCCCTTTCTTTTATAGCCATTTTTTAGACTAACCTAAAACCCTAAATCATTAATTAATTAATTTCTAATGACAACCCTCTAAACAATCTCCGCCGTCCAAGTGTCACACATGCCTCTCGTTCTCCAAAATTAATTTCTTTTAATAATTAAAAGACTCAAATTCCCTCACTTCCTCAAATCACTCCTTAAATTACTCCTTAATTTACTCCTTAAATCACTCCTTAATTTACTCCTTAAGTTTCTTAATTTTTATTATTTAATTCTCTCTTGTTATTTTCATTTTTGAACCCAAAAGATAAATGCAGTTTTTTATGTTTTCAATATATTTAAAAATTTCTATCCTTTAATACTTCCCCACTTTAAAAATTTTATTCCTTCTTTATCATTTAAAGGCCATGGGTTTCACTTAATTTAATTCCCTCGTTACTTTATCCCCTTTACTTTAATACGACTTTAATTAACACCTAGGAGGGTTTTTAGCTTACGCCCTAGGTTTATTTTTGTAGAATCTTTTCTTAGGGCTTGTCACATTTAACTGAGAGATGTTTTAATTTAGGTTTTGATTTGACAGGGCGACAATTTAATTAGGGGAGTCGTTTTTAAGAATTTATCGGGCGTTAAGGTCTTAGGGTCATTTAAGTTGTCTCTTCATCATCATCCACGCGACGTGCCCTTCAGGATGCACCACGTGCTCCAAGGGTGCCACTCGCTGACTTGCAATTCTTTGCGCGACGTGCCCTTCAGGATGCACCCCGTGCTCCAAGGGTGCCACTCGCTTTCTTGACGGATTGGTAGAATCTATAACCCCTGGAGTCAACACTCCGCCAAGTGAACTTGTGGGAGATTAAGGGCTCTAAGGAATAAGGCCCCCGCCTTATTGCGCGCCCCTTAGAATCATCGTGAGAGACTGTCGCAGTCTGCCCTCACGCCATCGTGGATCCTCTCGAACTAGGTAATCGTTAACCTACAATTCGAGTCACGGCGGGAGTGCTAATAGGCTGTGGCAGGGCTGCTGACACACCTCTCCCTCAATCTCTTTGGAACTCGTGTGTGGCCCCTTTACTCCATATGTGAGTCTGGTCAGAAAGCTATCGTCAGCCTGCATCATCAACCATCATGTCAGATCATGTCAACAACATATCATAAGATTAATAGCATATCATCAAAATGAAACAATATCATCGTAAACGAAACAACTCAAATAACCCACTCCCTGACTCAATCCGGAGTCCAAGGGAGTTCCATCGATGCCTCTGCATCCTCAAGGTCTGAAACCCTGCACACTCAATGAAACTGAGTCAGCAGCACCTGTCTACCTCAAGGTAGTAAAACATCATGTCATATAACTTAACGCATCATAATGAAGGAAACAATTTTATCATCATAAAAATCCAGATCACTCGCGGACAAGTGTCCTCAAAGAATAAGTTTGGTAAGTGCGTCAGAGCGGGATGTTACATACACCCCCTCTTGGTCTAAACTTCGTCCCGAAGTTTCTCAGTATAAAAGACGAAATAAATGTACCATAACATCATAAATACCATAGTATCATAAGCCTATCTATCAAACAAAAATGGAAACTGCTGGCGCATATCATATGCGTCCTCCCAGGTCGCCGAGTGCGGACTATAATTGTCCCACTGGACCTTTACCTGATCTACCATTCGACGTCGTAACTATCGAACGCGATGATCTAAAATGCAGACTGGCTCAGCCGTGAGCGATCCCTCGTCCGATACCTGTAATGAACTCATGTCAATCACGTGTGTAGGATCACTAATATAATGTCTCAAAACTGATACATGAAAAACATCGTGCATACGCCGCAAGGAATCAGGCAAGGTTAGTCGATAGGCCATGGGCCCCTTTCTCTCCACAATCTCGAAGGGTCCCACGAACCTAGGAGAGAGTTTAGCTCCCTTTCCAAACTTGATCGAACTCTTATGCGGTTTAACCCGCAAGAAGACTCGATCGTCGACCTCATAATTACGGTCGACTCGGTGCACATCGGCATAACTCTTCTGTCGATCCTGTGCTTCCTTTATCCTTTGTCTTATGGTTTGCATCTTCTCTTCCATTTCTTGGATCGCTTCTGGTCCTACCAGGACCCTATCCTCAAGCCGATCCCAACTCAAGGGCATCCGACACGGTCGCCCATAAAGAAACTCAAAAGGCGCCATCTTAATGGTGCTCTCGTAACTGTTGTTGTAAGCGAACTCTACGAGAGGTAAGAATTCCTCCCAACGCTTTTGTTGGTCCATCACGTACATGCGCAACATGTCTTCCAAGGTTTGGTTCGTACGTTATGTCTGTCCATCAGTATCTGGGTGATATGCAGTACTAAAATTAATTTGAGTTCCCAAGGCCTCTTGGAAACTCGTCCAAAACCGTCCAGTAAACACCGATCCTCGATCGGATATAATCTTCTTACGCACGCCATGCAGCCTCACAATCTCACTGATGAAAACTCTCGCTATGTCCGGTGCCTGATACGTCGTATGCACAGGAATAAAGTGAGCACTCTTCGTCAGAGTGTCTACCACCATAAAAATCGAGTCGTGTCTCCTTCCCGTCAGGGGCAGTCCCACAATAAAATCCATCGAAATGACTTCCCATTTCGATTCGGGAATGGCATGTGGTTGAAGTAATCCTGCCGGGTGTCTATGTTCAGCCTTTACCTGCTGACACTCGAGACATCTAGCCACAAATTTGACTATGTCGGCCTTCATTCCTTTCCAGAAGAACAAGGGCTTAAGGTCTGCCCTCATCTTCGTAACTCCCGGGTGCGCCATGTAAACTGCTCTATGAGCCTTGCTCAGGATCAACATCCTCAGCTCGTCGTTTGGAGGTACGTAAATCCGACCTCTAAACCTCAATAACCCATCGCTGTCAAAAGTAAATCCCTCATATCGTGGTACCATCATAGTGTTTTGTCCAAGGAATTCCTTGACTTCTTTGTACCAGTCATCCTCACGCTGTAAAGTGAGGATCTTCTCACGTAGATTTGTTTGAAGAGGCAACACTGAAAAGATGCGTGGCCCTCGACTCAAGGCATCTGCTACTCGGTTCATTGTTCCCTTTATGTAAGTAATCTCGAAGTCGTACTTGCTAAGCAATTCCGACCAACATCGTTGTCGTGCGTTCAGGTCGCTTTGCGTGAAAAAGTGTTGTAACCCACAATGATCAGTCCTTACTTCAAATTTTCGTCCAACCAGGTAGTGTCTCCATACCTTTAAGGCATAGACGATGGCCAACAATTCCAAATCATGTGTCGCATAGTTTTCCTCATGTCTTCTTAGCTTCCTTGAAATGTAAGCAATCACTCGTCCGTCCTGCATCAAGACTCC
>ML811695.1:142945-155784 GCA_009831015.1 Picea engelmannii | reverse complement strand
ATATCTTCGTCAGCAACATCCTCAGAGATGGCCATGAACAACTTATGTTCCTTACACTTGTTCCCCGAAAAATATTTTTCATCACAATTATAAAAAAGACCCTTGAATTGGCATTTAGTTATTTATGCTCGGGTTAATTTTTGGATCTTGAGAGGGATAGGATGAGGATCAGGAATGGGAGGGAGAGGGTGTGGAGGGAAAGAATGTTTGCAATGTTGGGAAAAAATAACCTATTGGGCTTCCTTGGCATGTTGAGTAGCTTCCAACCAAGTCTGGGGGCGAGTCATGAGGACTTGGGATTGGATTTCATCCTTAAGGCCATTGATAAAGAATTCTCAAAAAAAACTATCAGACATGCCCTTTGTTCCGAAATGTATTTTCTCAAATGTAGTGATAAACTCTTCCATGGTACCTAACTGTTTCAATTGGGTCAAACGACCCAAGGAGTGTGTATCAGTGTCAAAGCAGTCATAAAGTTTGGCCACAAACTATGTCCAAGCTATATACCCTTGGTGTGATTTTCGACGCCATTGCCACAATT
Organism: Picea engelmannii; assembly: GCA_009831015.1. Lineage (NCBI taxonomy): Eukaryota > Viridiplantae > Streptophyta > Pinopsida > Pinales > Pinaceae > Picea > Picea engelmannii. Next base: position 155,243 of record ML811695.1, on the reverse strand, counting down.
TCCAACATTCAGGATCTAAATAGAGGGTAGTGTAAGTTTGTCCAAGTCATCAGTGATTCCATGCAAGGAGAAGTAGTGTTCCATTTGAGTGACCCAACCAGTGGGATCCAAGCCATCAAATTTGTTCACCTCCACTCATGGAAGACGTATGTCGTGATGAAAAGGGTTGGAATGAAACTGTTGGGAAAGAAGTTGTACCTTCTAGGTTAGAAGGTGGGTCATATGAGGAATGGAGTCCAGGAATGGGCAGTTTTTCCAGGACCTTGGCAGCAAATGATTCAAACTGAGACTCAAGGTGCGATGCAAGTTGGCTAGCAAGGTGGGAATTGATGTCCTTCTTCATTTCTTCTTCCATGTAGTCCATTTGGGACTCGATATGGGTAGTGATGAAATTTTCAAGGTCTTGGTTGCGAGTGGTGGCCATGGTGAGGGGAAAACACAGGAAGAGGTGGCAAAGAAAGGTGGTTAAAAGGGTGGGTCAGTCCACAGAAAAACAAAGATAAAATATGATAGGTATCACCGTGATCAATACAAAAAGAGGATTCTAATGGAATAGGTTCCAAGTAGAGGTTCCAGGAAGGGGTCAGGACCATAGGAAAAAAAAGGCTAAAAATGATAGGTATCATTGCACTCAGGATGAAAAGAGGAGTCCAATGGGATAGGTATCAAATAAGGGTGTGGGTAGGCCCCAGAATTATTTTTTACTCCTGCTGAGTTATTCTCTGATCTGAATAATACTGCAGTGTCAGAATTCCCAAAGTATTAATAGGAAAAAAACAGTGTCGAAATGCACAAATTTTGAACAGGATATATCTTGGTTGTTCCCTTTATGTGTTGTTTGTGTCCCATGGGTTAGGATTTTTTTAGGGTTTCTATAAACAAGTTTTTACCCTATGTTATAACTCTTTGATATACGAGTGGGGTCGAACAATAGTACTCAGCCCAATATCTCAAGGCACCAACTAAGGAGGGTAGATCGTACCCTTATCCATACTACTCGATTACCCAGGTACTAGAGAGTATCTTCCTGAGTGTTGTTCTCGGTGGCACTATAACAGTCAAGCGTCCAATCGGTTGATCTACGGAGGGCTTCAGGATATCTAGGTCAATCTGTATATAGGTGTTGGATGATGTGCTACCACTCGAAGGGGTACCAAAAGGGGTTACAAGGGTGGCCAACAATGTGCACTTAAGTACCACTTGTAGTTATTTTGTGTATGCTTCCCTAACCACAGATTTATGCATTGAACGATAGATATCTGAGCTTCCCTAACCAAAAAGATATACACATAAAGTCACACTTTTTAAAAAGAAAACTTGTACAATTTTTGGAGTGAATTTTTTTAGCCCCCTCACACAAATTTGTACACTATTTTAACAATATATTTGTAATCTTTTGAAAGTGGCGCAAATTTGAAATACTTCATAAAAAATTCTAAAGCACGGGAATATGAAAAGGTTGTAATTTGAATTTGAATAGTTGAAGGACCAAAATCCAATAAGAACGAGTATAAATATGAATTTTGAGATTGAACAAAGGGCCTTTGGTTATCCTTCTTATTTGGGATTTTATAGAGTTTATTATTGTATGAACTAGAGACATGTGCATAGAGTCTATGAATGTAATGAATACAACAGAATTGGCCATTGACTAGATAAATTTTCAAAAATTTTAGTTGAAGGTATTTACTGTTATTTTTTCGTGATAACAAACCGTGTGTGAATTTTATATGTAAATTAATACATGTATAGTTGTGTGGTTTGTTGTGATTGATTTCATTGTGTAAATTTGGTCTACATGCCCATAGGAACTTCATTAGATATTTTCCAAAAAATATATCCACCTTTAAGATATAATTGTACCAACAATTGATTTTTCTCTAATTTTTCCCTTTTCAGGAAATTAATGCAATTAACTATCACTAAAATGCACATTGAGTATAAATATGAATTTTATGATTGAAAAAAGTGTTAAATTTTCTTAACCCAGCACCCGACAGTTTATTCCAAATAAAATCACTTTATTTAATAAATGCACAATTGAGTTATTTAAAAAATTATAGCTGAAGCAAATAAAATGAAAGCAAACACATTGCACACAAAATATCTAGGTAAACACCCCTCGAAAAACCTCAAAGGGAAAACTAGCACCTAAGTTGATTTTATTAAATAAAATCTTGGGATATCCTCATGGGATAATGGCCCATCTGAGGAAAATATAATGCAATGACTAGTCTAGACTACCTGGTTGGTATCTCCCTTGTTGCCCCTTTGCTCATTTCCTCTAACCCTTCCCACTCACACTTGGATGAAATTGTTGATATTATGGTAGCTACAGGAGGTATTTACCTCCACGTGTAACCCTGACGAGAATAGAATATTTCTATAAGCAAGAAGTAACCCTAAAACATTGAACATAACCCTAGAAGACAAGTCGACTCAAGGAAATAATTAATATTAAGTATTTAGTCTCCAGAATGAGAAGTCGGCCCAGACAGCTCAGGAAATAGTATAAATACAAGTATCCATACCTCATTTTGTACACATTGCTCAGAATTTCAGCTAGGAAGAAGTGCGCACTATAAGAACTGGGCTAGTGCGTAAATCTAGCGAGCAGTTGTAGCTGGCAACTGCCGCAATCTGGTTTCCTGGTTTAAGCTCAAACTTTTTGTTGGTTATGGTTGGAATTTCTAATCAGTCTTGGTTATCTTTATGCATTACCCTTGGTTGGCTATTGGTTTGCTTCTAGAATCATTCTCTGTCAAGGTTAAGGTTCTCGGGGGTGGATTTGGCCTATGGTTGGGTGACAATATTGTTATATTGTCTATGGTTAAACGAGCACATCCATACCTTTCTAACAGGTTATGGGCCCACACTATCTTCGGACAATATAACCGTTGGAAGATAGATTGGGAGGATTTTCTCAGTTACAGTTGCAGTAGCAGCCAGTTTTTGTTGCAACAACGAAACACTAACCCTCTTGTTGAGGCACCTTAAGTGAAGAGATTAACCTAATTTCTGCATAACCTAGGTGCCCTAGTCTAGTGCATCTCCTGGTACTCTCAGCAAGCTAAGACGTTAAGTTTGAGTTTTGGTCAAAATCAAGGGTTGACCAAGTCAAAGAAATTATGACTTACTCTATGAAGTCATAAAACAAGTTATAAGGGGCTTCTAACTTCAAAGCATGGAAGACATGGATTGACCCCATACTTGCCAAGAATAAAGTGTTGGATATCGTGAAAGGAAAGATCGTGGGACCATAGTTTGAAGAAGGAAAAGAAAAGGAACCTCAGAACGTTGCAGTTTTGGAGAAGTTCAAAGACAGTGACATCAGTGCCATGAGTATCATAGTGGACTCTATAAAATACCACTTGATACCCTACATATCCCATCTTGACTCATCTAAGAAGATGTATAATGCCCTAACAAACCTCTTCTCAGTCAAAAACATTGGACAAGTAATGAGTGTGAAGAATGAGCTCCGTGACATGAAAATGAATGTTGATGACAGCACAACATCATACTTTGTGAGGATATCTCAGTTAAGAGATCTGTTAGCACTCTGTAAATATGTTCGGTTGATAAACAGACGACAAAGGTAACTTTTTAAACCAACTTTGAGGCCCGAAACTAGCCTTTCGGACCTGGAGAGGGCTCTCTTGGGAGACTTTATCTCTGCGTGGGATATGGCTTTAAATCAATGGCTAGATTTAACACCTTTGATATAATGGGTTATGGTTATATTGGCACAAGAAAATAAGACTTTGGTCTATGGAGTCGATTCGAGGAAACAACGAAAACAAATGACTCGGTGACTGAACTTTGAGAGGATAAAGGCTAAGCGAGCAACAGTATTCAGTGAAAAATAGTACTGTGTGGCAGATATAAATTACAGGAAGTAACTCGGAGCACCGCTGCGGGTGAATTTGGAGTTAGCTTTTATAATAAAAATGTTTTGTCTAAGTGACGCAAACAAGGGGCGTTGCACAGTGAATCCACAGGTTCGAAAATTCATTCTGAATTAGACAGAAAAAGATAAGAATAAAGGTAACAAGAAACACATACACAAGAAAGGGAAAACAATACATCTGACTACTACAATTAGAATATTTTCATCAAAGTTACAGTACTTTTGTATTAAGTTTCGGTCAAACTCAAATTACATACAATAGCTACTGTCTTTACCAATTTTTCCAACCAACCATGTTTACATGAAAATGATCCGCATCTATAGAAATCTAATGTCACCCTTGGCTGCTAGGGTCGAACTACTCCCTCCTAGAATCATGGATTCGTTTTCTTTGAAAGAGAACAATAACTTCAACTGGTTTACTAAAAATAGAAAACCCGACTTTGCCAAATCATAATCGAAACCAAAATATTATTTCCAGTCATTGATCATGATCAAAATTTGACCATGTGGTTGTTATGAGTCATCATGTGCATTTCTGGACACTTTGTCACCCTTGCACAGCAAGTCCGCTACGCAACAATAACCTACAGCAAAAAATGCAGTGGATTGCGCAGCGAACTCAGAAAATAGGTGTTAAGGATGACACCATATCTCACTAATAAAAAACTATTTTCTAAAATTGAGAGACGTTTTTGTATTTAATATCTTTATAAAGAAAAACGTCTCTCAGTTTCTCGAAATTCATCTCTAGCTGGTCGGAATAGGCGTTGCAAAAACATGTCTCGGACAGGAAATCATGAAAACTGAAAAATAGGGCTCAAAGATTCCTTTGAATCTCCCAAAATATGAAAAAAAATTCAAATCTGAGAGATTTTTTTATTATTTAGTTTTTCCTCAACAAAAACCTCTCAGGTATATTTAAAATTCCTCTCCAATTGGTCAGAAAATGATCTTGAAGTTGACCACTAAACCATTCATTTGCACAGCACGACCTGTAACCTATGCGCAAGAAAATCCTCTGCGTGAAAGCATCCTCTGTGTGACGAAATCCACTGCGTGGTGAAATCCACTGTGTGACAGCCCACTACGCGAGGAAATCCACTGTGCGACGAAATATACTGCGCGATGAAATCCACTGTGCAACAGCCTCCTATGCGTGACAACCCATTGTGTGACAAAATCCACTGCGCGACAACATCCCATGCGTGATAGCCCACTACGCGATGAAATCCACTGCACGACAGCATCCTATGCGCGATAGCATTCCATGCACGATGAAATCCACTGCGCGGATAAATCCAATGCACGATAGAATCCTTTGCTTGGTGAAGTGCTATGCGCAGCGCATAGCAAGTTTTGCAGTGCGCAGTTGCAAATGGAAATGGAAATAATAAATGATAAGCTTCCTTTTGAAACTGACCCTTGGAGATGTTAGATGATGCTAGGCATAAAAAAAATATGGGTGCTAACAGGCATGACTTTTCAAATTGTTGACAAACCTCTAACCTTAGCTATGAAAATCATGGTGCTAACAATATCAACTACAAGCTATTGAAGAGATCATTTCAGAGAAGGAACTGGTAAATATAGTACCCAATGGTCTTCCCAAGACATCGGATGCATTTTCTGCAAGCATGAACACAAGGAAGGATTATCCTACATTTGAAGAACTTTGGACTTGTTGTGCACAAGAAGAATCAAGGATTGGTGCAAAAGATAAACCCCCAAAGGAATACGATGATCAAGCCTTCACAGCAAGGTTCAAGAATTTCAGGAATAAAAGGAAGTTTGGCTCCAGGAAGAAATCAAATCAAGAGAAAGATATATCAAAAATACAATGCTTCAATTGTCGAAACTTTGGTCACTACAAGAATCATTGTCCCGAGTTAAAGAAAGGGAAGGAAACACACGAAGCATCAGTTGACGAAGAAAGGGAACCCTCAAAGAAGACCAAGCAAAATAAAACAGACTTCTTATTCTAAGACAAGGTAACAATATTCTTCATAGTTCTTGTACATACCATGTTTACATAGTCTCTGTACATATCTTGCATATATATTTCTTAGAAGATAAGATGTTCAAAGAGAAAAAAATACCTATGGAAGAATAACAAGATAAGGATTTATATTACGATGACTCTAAGACAAGAAATACACATGGAAAGATGAAGTACATTGACAATCCTTGGTAATAATTCATGTGGAAGCTATTACAACTGTCGAAATCAAAATCAAACTTGAAGAGACCTAGAAGAAGTAAAAACCGAAAGAAGTCAACAATCAAAAGGAAAAGACGTGTGACACTTTGCAAAAGGAAATAAGGATGTAGACAAAAGCGTGGACTCTCTTAGATGGAGGGAGTCGATTATATAATTCCAAAAGAAGAACATGCATTCATGCATGAAGCAAGGATTAGGAGGGATCTAATCCTAAATAATATGATCCATTGAAGATTATGAAGTATCTATCCATGTTCCCATCAATGGTAGCAACCATGAACAACAACACGTGTTCAGTTTGACTTTAGAAGAAGTCTTCTTCGAAAAGAAGCCTTAAAGTATCACTGGTTGTCCATCCACATCCATGATCCTATGATGAAAGGAAGAAAGTTGGAAACTTCAAGGCATGGAATCTATAGAAAAATCCATGGACCCAAGAGATAAAGAGAAACATGAGGAAGAACATGAAGATTATAAGAGAGAAAGAAAATCCAGAACAACCAGTCATTATATCGAGAATCACAAGACTACCAGTTTGGTTTGAACCCTCTAGAAGAAATCAAGCAGAAGAAATAGAATTTGTGATAAAGAACAGTGTATGGAAGACTTATGAATGGAAGAATTGTGAGATCCATAACTAAAGGTTCTCCCAGATGGAGGGAGAAGACTATGATGATAGCTTGTTCCAGTAACCAGACATACCTGAGCCATTATATCTCCTTCAATATCCATGGGTTGGAGTTCACATCAGATGAATGTAAGGACTTCTCTCCCCAACATATTAATTGAACGAAGAAGCATATGAATAGAAACCTCAAGGTTTTGAGGTATACCAGAAAGAGACTCTTATATGCATATGGAAGAAAATCTTGTATTATTTCAAACAACTTGGTGCAGAGCCTCCAATGCACAGCAGAAGCGTGGTGAAAAAATTCTATAACATAGATGTTGTATCAGAATGGTTACTCAGAAGTCCAGGATGATGGATTACTAATCCATGACAAACTCTCATTGATGACAGAAAAAGTGCCACTTGGATATGTTCCAGTTTGACCCTTGCCATGATGTTATGAGCTAGCAGGAAACAAAAGAATTGAATCCAACTATGATATACTATAATGATAAGAGTTATATGAAGCCTTCAAATAAAACCAGTGTTCCAGAAAGACCAAAGTACATTAATATCAAGCATTACATTCTCCGTGATGAGGTCCATAAAGGAGAAGTGGTTCTCCAATATATCTCCACATATGAGCAGATAAGCGGATATTTTGGTAAAGCCTCTATCCAAGATAAAAGAAATTACATACTCAAGAAACAAGTTGGAGCTCGTGGAGACGAATTCCTTATTGAAAAGGGAAGAGATGACTCCCAGGTTAGGAGGGAGCATTGATGTGTTAATGATTTATGGACAGTCATTTTTTCAGTTCGAAAAATGGTCCAAGATGAGCAGTTCCTTTCCAGTTCGGAAAGTGGTTTGAGATTTCTGACGGACAGGCATTTTCCAGTTCGTAAAATGGTCCAGATCGAATGGTCATTTTCGTAATGAAAATGGATTGATGGATTGTTGATGTACCATAGAAAGTGCTTCCCCTTGTGTCCAGTGTGGAGGAAGAATTGTCTAGGACAGTCTTTCTTCTTGGCAGTCACTCTCAGTAGTGGTCAATAAGATTGGTCTGCCTTGTTGGACAGTCATTCTTTCGAAGCTCATGGTTGTGAGCAATTTCTAAGAATGTTTTGTTTTGGAGGTTGGTGCGGGACACTCATTTCCTTAGGAAATGGTCTAGATAGTCATTCCCTAGGGAAGATTCATTCTCTCCAAGTTGCACTTTGTTTAGTGCTGGAGGAATGGTCCAGGTTCAGCAATCAGGGATAGGAATTCCCTGGGGAAGACTCATTCTCTCCAGGTTGCACTTTGTTTAGTGTCGGAGGGATGGCCCAGATAGGTGAATGGTCCAGGCTCAGAAATCAAGAGAGTTATTCTTCTATGCTTGAGAAGAATAGTCCAGTATCTCATGACTGATGTTTTACCTTCTGAGGGAAGATGCTCTTCCAGATCTCGTAGATGTGAGTGGAAGAATGGCCCAGATGATTCAGTTTATATCAAGACATCATTTTTTTGTGTAGGTTGATATCAGATGATATGATTTCTATGGAGACTGTATGTCTCTAGACAGTAGATGTATGCTATTGTGGTGGATGTGTTCCACTGGTTGTGACTATGTGTCACTGATTAAGTAGTTGTGTGTTACTTGGTGTGGTAGTGTACCACTGGAGAGTAGTTGTATTCTACTATGAATAGACACAGTTGTGTTCTATTGCATGACATTGTTATGATTTCCATGAAGACTATCAGTAGTGTTGGAAATGATTATCAGCTAGATGGATGATTAGTGTACTGATGGACAAACATTCTCCAGACGGAAAATGATCCAGGACATTTATTCTTCTAGGACATATGCCTGGATTAGAAGAATGGTTTTTGTATCAATCCTTGGAGTGAGTGACTTATTCAGCATCATGTCTGATTACTCAGATGGAGTATGGTTTCGAGAGATGATGCAGTTGATATTTTCAAATGACATTGGTAGTGATAATGGTGCTCGTGATCTAATCATGAGATATTCTATATGACTATGATGATGCTACCAGTTGAATGGTATGTTTGTGCTCAATACCATTGCCTTCAATACCTCCCTAGATAGGAGGGAGTGTTGATATTATGGTAGCTGCAGGAGGTATTTACCTCCACGTGTAACCCTGACGAGAATAGAATATTTTGGGAAGAAAGAAGTAACCCTAAAGCATTGAACATAACCCTAGAAGACAAGGAAATAATTAATATTAAGTATTTAGTCTCCAGAATGAGAAGTCGGCCCAGACAGCTCATGAAACAGTATAAATACAAGTATCCAGACCTCATTTTGTACACACTGCTCAGAATTTCAGCTGGGAAGAAGTGCGAACTGCAGGAACTAGGCTAGTGCACAAGTCTGGGGAGCAACTACAGCCGACAGCTGCAGCAATCTGGTTTTTTGGTTTAAGCTCAGACTTTCTGTTGGTTGTGGTTGGACTTTCTGATCAGTCTTGGTTATCTTTATGCATTACCCTTGGTTGGCTATTGGTTTTCTTCCAGAATCATTCGTTGTCAAGGTTAAGGTGCTCAGGGGTGGCTTCTGCCTATGGTTGGGTGACACTATTGCTATATTGTCTATGGTTAAACAAGCACATCCATTACTTTCTAACATAAATTTCCTCTTCACCCAATCAATGAGATCTCCTCACTTTGTGTGTGTCTTGTTATCACATGATTTGTATTTGTGCAAATCCCTCCACAATATCCCCAAACCTTGTGTAACTATGGAAGATCCTATCATTGTCACCTAAGTAGAATCTTCCCCTATTTTAGTGATGGAAGAGGTCCACCACAAGGGAGGCTTCATTGGTGACCTCAAGGGATCATATAGAAAGATTTATCCAAGCCTACCACCCCCCTATCTTGATCGCCTACCATTTCGGTCTAGGTCTAGGAAAGGGGATAAATATAATGAGATAATTGGTGTACCTGTATGAGACAATAAACAACTTGCAACATATATAGACAATTATCAAGTTATAGAGTGCAAAAATAGCCCTTTAGACACTAGACAAGTGAAAATTGTTATGTTTGTTGCAAATTACAGCAGTAAAGTAGTGTTATAATAGCGATGAATATTTTGCAACAATAGCAAGAATAAGTGCTCAGAAATGCAACAATTTAGTATGAAAAGTAAGCATTCGTCAAGAATAAAATTATCCAATTGCTAGAAGTAATTTCTGAACAAGTTAAGCCACCTTTAGATGAGTGTATGCGACAATTTAATGTAGTTTTCAGTGGTTGTAGCAAATGTTTATTACAACAACAAGAAATACTTAAATTTTACTAGAGTTAGGGTTAGTAATGTTAGTAGGATGTTTGAGAGATTGATAAGGTTGATTTTAAAAACTTCTTTAGCCACAATAACACTCTTAGATCAATGTCGTTGTCCTCTATGGCCTATGGAGTCTCAAATTCATTAGCTTGAAGATTGATCTAGGTGAAACAAAAGAGGTAGAGTCTAAACCCTAAGGTGCAAGCATGTTTGGGCCTTAGGATTTTAACTCTAGCAAGGACATTTCACAAACTTAGACAAATAAAACTTTGTGAGGAAGAGAAACACTTATGTCTTCCTCTTAGGGTTTCAACAAGACAAATATACTTGCAACAAGATAGCACTTAACCATTAACATTGGCAAGACAAGATAAATTGCAGAAAATTACTTACTTCTTCCAAGTATGATGCATATTCAAACCCTAATTGCATAAATTATCCATCCAAAAGAGCAAGGAATCCACAAAAATCCTCCTTCGGGCATAGTGCATAAGAGAAAAGAGCCAAAGAGGCTAAAGGAGTGAAAATTTCAGAAGTGTTACCCCATAAGTGTGAGGAAAAAAGTGATGATTTGATTCAATGTAGCGCTAGAAGTGGAGTTGACCCCTCAACTAACACCTACAAAATGACAAAATTCAAAAATTCCATTAAAAGTGCCACACATGTGGTGACGTCGAGCATCCAAAGGCTAGGAGAGGGTCTCCCAATGCCATGTGGCATCCTCTCAAGTTTAAATCATGGAAAAGAATGCCTCCTATGGTCCATGGTCATGATCAATCATTGTGGTACCCCAAGTTTCCATCAAACCCTAGAATGTGATGCCATCATCAAAAAGAGGGTGACATTAAGGTTTTAGGGAACTGTGTCCAAGGTGGAGGGAGCTACATCTCATCTTTGCATGGTGTCTAGTTTTTTGTTATTGCAACGTCCTCCATCCTTTGAGTGATAATCCTTGGGGGTACACTACCTAGCATGTGTGATTTCAGCCCATTTGTGTGTCATCATGACCAAATTTGTTAAACCTAATCTCATTTTTCCTTCGTCCAGGGTTCTAAAGATGCAAGAACTCATGTCAAAAGGTGGTAAATCATGGGATGAATCACTGCTCTGCATCACATGTTCCAAAGTCATGCAATGAGGGCACAATTTCCTGGGTGAAATCCGATGACATCCCTCAAAGAACCATTTCAGGGCCATCCAAAAGAAAAGAAAAATAAAAGACAAGGTAAGCCAATGTTCATAAGAGATATTAGTCCTTGAATCATGCAAAGTAAGTTGTTAAGTAATATATAAGCCATGTAAACAATTCACCTCGGTATCCCCTTCAAACATCACACCAGCCCATGATTTCATGTAAGTTGGCAAGTTTGAATGTGGAAGGGCCTTCATCCAACCCTATTAAGTGTGCCAACCAAGATAGGAAATAAAAGACCCGAGTAGAGGGATAGGTCCTGAGGGAACATTGAAAGAAATAAACCCTTCAAGAGTAGGTGTGATAGTGATATGAATTATGACTTACTTTGTGGCTTATTGTGTCAAAATCCATTTCTATGAGCGCCTTTGTAGAGGGAGCGCTTGCTACTTGAGATACCCTTTCCTCGGTACTTTTTTCATTTTAAACCCCTTAATTTTCTTTTGATAGTCATTCTTTATTTGCAAGTCCCATTCACAGGTTTCAAGCTTTATTCTTTCATTTTTACTGGGATATAGTCATGTTATGATTGTGCCTTCAATATGGACAAGGGTTTATTACCATTAGAGGGGGTAGATCTCAAGTAGGCATCTGGATTTTATAGGTGGTCATGATCATTTTTTACATTATCATACATATATAGCAGCTACATCAACCTATGGGCCTTCGGGCCCTTCTCGTGAGAGAACGGACCATGACCCATTACCGAAGTTTAGTACAGTACGATAGGCTCCAATATGGAAAGTGTTAAGTATGGTGGGGAATGGAACATTAAACTTGTGAGGGCCCCCCATTAGTACCCCTTTTCTCTGGGCGGTGACAACATGAGACTAGGGAAAATAAGCTTACCACCAAGGTGAAACAAGGAAACAAACACAACTTCCCAAACTAGAGATCCATTATCCAACTTCGAACAATGATCCTCATCCACATGCCCCAGTAAATTAAGCACAACACTTTGCATGAAAGAAGGACTAACATACCTCATAGTGACGTTTTTTACCATCTCCCATACACTGAGTTTTCTTGATGTAATGAGCCTTGGTTGACCTGTAGCTATAGAA
>ML811695.1:93818-105670 GCA_009831015.1 Picea engelmannii | reverse complement strand
TGGAATCAAAGTATTGAAGAAAATAAAAGAATTAATCCGCATAAGAAATCAAGCTCATAATTCAACACACACTAGTTGGTAAAGTACTTGTGGAAAGCTGGGAAACAAGGCAAAACTCAACCTGAAACTTCTTGGCAAACTCATCTTCCTTTGTCGTTGTAGCAACCTCTTATGACAATTGAAACATTTTACCTTACTTGGGTCCTTTCGTGGACACTCCCTCTTAGCAAAAATGGTACTTATGCCACTTAGAGATGGCTCTATCTTCGCTATCAAAGTTGCCATCTTGTCGACTCTCGATGCTCCCTCTGACTCAAAAGCTATCCCAGTCGACTCGCTCGGACCTGTCTGCAAAGACTTTCCTTTGATAATGCTCCTAGAAGCCTCCTGCTCCTGAGCATCTTGCATGGTCATCTCGTACCATGACTGCTTGGAAGGTTGATCCTTCCCACTAGAACCTGAAGGCTGACTCCCTCTAAGTTGCTCAACCTTCGGAGCTCCCTACTCCTTGTCCTTTGTCACTATGTTGCTACTTGCCATAGCTCACATAGGTTTTCCCTTTAGCCTATACAAGTTGCTCTCTCTAACTACAAAGACAGTTGCTTTGTTTGAGTTAGATCCTTTGGGCATAATAAGCACCTGTCCATCTCGAAATAAGACCTTGTAGCCCTTCTTCTCAATCGTTGAGATTGAGAGCACACTCCACCTGAGCTCTAGCAGCCATAACACATTTGTCACTCGCAATATGCCACCTGACTCCATTCGGAATGGAACTGTTCCATATCCCTTCACTGTATGCTTGGTGGCCACACCAAGGTCCACATGCACGTCTGATTCTAACATTGTGAAGCTCTCAAATAACTCTCGTGCTCCTATCATATGACATGTGGAACCACTATCAATCAGCCACACACTAACTGGTAAAGTACTTGTGGAAAGCTGGGAAACAAGGCAAAACTCATCCTGAAACTTCTTGGCAAACTCATCTTCCTTTGTCATTGCAGCAACCTCTTATGACAATTGAAGCATTTGACCTTACTTGGGTCCTTTCATGTGCCTGCTCGTGAAGATGAATCTCCACCTAAGTTATTTTAGACCTTCCCCTTGTCCTTCTTGACCTAACTAGAAAGAGCTACATTGTCTTCATCCTTCTTGTGTCTGCCTCCATTCAGCTCTTCATCCCAAAATTCCTCCTGAACGAAGTCATCCCACAACCTTCACCTGTCAAGGAGCTTCTCTCGTGCCACGACCCCTTTGATGAACGGTGTCCACTCCTCAATGAATCCTTTCAACGTCGTCCTCACCAACTTTGAATTTGACATTGTTTCCCCAACTGTTGCCAGTTCATCTCGAACCAATCGAATCCTAGTGAGATAACTTATCACTGTCTCTGATCCTGTCATCTTCACGTCTCTGAGCTTCTCTCTCAACACCATCTTGCAATTCTCATTCTTGCTCTAAAACAAGCTCTTCAAAGCCTCCCACATGGCATTGGCTGAGTTCTTTCCCGATAAGTGAGGGATTAAGTGATCCTTCACTCCATCAAGGATTATCCTCCTGGATTTCACATCATTCAAAGTATGGGCATCTAGGTCTTTTGGATCTGCTGGTGGCACCACGACGAAGTTGGCATACTCTCAAATGTCGTTTTCCATCAACACCAGCATAATCCACTCTTGCCACGAACTGTAATTGGACACACCGTCCAAACTGTCTTTGAACCACACTCCCGACCCTGTTATCTTGGGAACCTGCTGAAAACTCAAAATTTTGACTTTTGGACCTACTACATGATCCCACTGCCAGTTGCCCATACCCCTGCCCAAGGCTGCCCAATCCTACCAGCATGATGCCCAGCACTTAACTCGTTGCCGAAAATTTTCTAAGAAGTCTGCATGCTGCTCAGGTTACCTGCCCGATGCCCGAGGCTGCCCGAATCTACTCAGCAGTTGCCCAAAACATCTTGGACCCTGTTGGGCGTTTCTGCAACTTTCTAGTGGCTTTCTAGGCCTACCCAGACAATTTTTTAGGCGATTTTGTTGACCCTATTGGGCGGCTTTGCTCTCTGGCGGCTTGTTACCTACGCAACTACTCTAGCCGCCAAATTTTTGCTATCAATTCCACCAAATCTGCAGCCTCAACTCGATCACTATACTCTAGCCCCAGTTGTCTCCATGCTCGATCTCTTGCTGGCAGATGCTCACACCAATGGGCAGCTTATGCAAATTTCGACGATTGTGGCTATCGACCGACGCCCAACCCACGGACTGTCTTCCCCTTCGACACACTCCCACACTGCTCAACCAACTATACACCCACTGCTACACACAATTGATACTCATCTCAGCTCCCGCGACCACCTGTAGCACGCTACAGCTGCTCAACACTTGACAACAGATGGTTGCCCTTCCTCCCGACACAATGTATCTCTATCCTCTCGACGGCTCACATGCAAACTCCACTCGACAATTAACAGCTATTGTTACCACGTACGTCGACTTCCTTCATGATCCACTCAACTACTCCAATCGTCACTTCTTTCGGCCGCCTCTGCTGGTTGCAGCGAATCTCAACGACCTGTGCTACTCATTTGTCGTCACACGGTTTTCTCCTATTCCGAATTTTCTCAGTGGCTCGATATTCTACCCACGATTCTACAACATACATGATTAATCTATACGCCGTACGGTTGTTGTACAGACGCAGTCGTACAATGTCCCCTTTTTTTATGATTTTACTTCTCTGCAGCTATAGTCCTGCAAAATAAATTTCCCCCAGTCTTATAAACTTAAAAAATATTCCCCACTGCAGAATCTCGATCTATGCAAAACCGGCTTCCTCAGAGTCTCAACTCTGATACCATGTTAATTTTTTGAAACCTAGCACACGATTGTTAATTCCGAGCAAAACTAATTTAACGAATCACAATACAACTAGGTTCTTAACAAACATCAACGGAAGCATTAACAACAAAAACCATAAAACATTTGCACACAAGGTTCGAGTAAAACCCCTGGTAAAACCCTTGCGAGAAAAGTTAAAACCAGTTCTGTGAGATTTTATTATTAATTGGGGCTCCAGCCCTAGGAAATTACAATTACAGCCATTAGCCTAGACTCACAAACCTCAAGGCTGCTACTTCCCTTGTTGTCCCTTTGTCTCTTTCCCTCAGATCCCTGCACCTGCACACCTGAAATCTCACTCTCTGTGTGTAGTCTATATCTCACTTGTGTCTGCTCCTCTCACCTTAGTTGCCCTTTTATAATATTGAGATTAGACCAAATCAAACCCTAAGCCAAAACCCTAGATCTCATCCAAAGTGATCAACAACTGAGATCTAATCTCTTGTTCACTTTAAATCTAACAACTATGACTTAATTTAATTTTCACTTAAGTTGTTAAAGCCAATAACTTAGGCTTTTAACTTAATTAACCTCCATTAATTACAAAAGNCCTAAGCCAAAACCCTAGATCTCATCCAAAGTGATCAACAACTGAGATCTAATCTCTTGTTCACTTTAAATCTAACAACTATGACTTAATTTAATTTTCACTTAAGTTGTTAAAGCCAATAACTTAGGATTTTAACTTAATTAACCTCCATTAATTACAAAAGGTCATTCATTTACACAAAATGAACTTCTAAGGCTCTAAGAGGCATTAGACGACTTCCACAGGCTAGACATCGAGCCTCTGTGGAAGTACATGTCCGACACTACAAAATCAACAAGCAACAACTAAGAGATGTGTACCACACTAACCAAAACTTTCAAAATCAACTTGCATCAATACAAGCAACCAAAACCCCTTTTGTGCACAAGCCAACTGGAATTGTGACATTGTGGATACAACACTTGTTTCCAAGTATTATTTGCTATATATTATATTGGCACTAAATTTTAACATAAAATTATGTATCCTAAGGTATGCAGCAAGATGATTTATGCCATTAAATAGTTAACACTTTAATTTCAGGAAGAACTAAAGCAGTCCCAAAAATCATTGTGCCTAGCTTATCTCTATGCTTCAAGTAATTTAACACCAAAACCAGAAAAGGACTTTTTATGAGCTCTCTACAAGTCTTTTGAGTAAGTAGAGCAAGCTCCCTTGCATATATATAATCTTATATAGATAATTTCTGGCATTCACTAAATAAGAGAAAGCCTCTTCAATGAGAACAGAAACTATTTTTCAAAGGCAATTAAGTATGCCTTAAAGCTCCTGGCAAGGCATTGAAGAACTCTGCAAAGTCATCGGATTGAATCAATCTTCACTCCTAACAGACATCAGTGAAAAGCATAGAAACGAAAATCAGCCAAGAAAATGGCTCGCAGATTTGTCAAATATTGTAAGTTGAAATAATTATTTAGTCGGATGTATTTGACGATTTTGTCTAATTTGGCCTTTGGTTAGTGATCAAGAAGGCTAAGTATTAAACTTGGAATAACTCTCTGGTAGATAAATATGGCCACTTTTCTCGGACAACCTTCCATCAAAAAAAGCAAGCTTCCTGAGCAATAAAATAAGCTTTTTATATTTTTTATTGCATTTTTAACATCCAAGACTCTTCAAAACTAAAACTGTGAACACAGAAGAAACCGACAAACGAAGAAGGAAATTTTTCAGCAATTGTACGACATGCACAACTGTGACAAACTGTATTTCGAATGATTTTTCTAATGCCAATCGGGCCATGGTTCAGCAGTGAAGATGGCAACATGTCAGGCCGCCTGCCAAGGTTCAAAGTCCCCCGGAGAACTGAAAAGGTGGTTGGACCCAGACACAAGTCCTTGGTAATTTTAACGGAAGAGTAACCCTGTCGCAGTGGGGTTTAGCAAAACAAAAGTGTGTGATTTTTTATGGAAGAATACCCCCTGCCACGACAGCTTAGCCAAATGAAAGCACATATGTTCAGCAGTTCGCCTCTCAAAGGCCGTTTCACTTGAGCAAGTGAACCACTTGTGCTGCCCGACTTCTTAACGTTATTAAAATGCTTCACCCAAAAAAGGTTCTTCTAACTATTTCTTACACACATTTTATATAAGCTTTCGAAATGTATGGATTTCGTTTACCAAGTTGAACCCACGGTTACACTTACAGCGCTACCCATGGGATAAGTCCCTCTAAATAGTCCTATACCAGAAAATACCTCATGAAGAGGAGTCCCAGTAAAAAAAAAAGACAATTGCAAAGTCCAATATCAAGAGGATTCCTCACTGAGATATGTAGTCGATGAGGCAACAGTTCAACTTATCACTGAACCACCACAGGCATGTTGAAGACATCAAACACAACATACGCAAACCAAAAACTAAAACATAGCTTAACCAGAAAAAAACTGAGTTCAATACAAGGCAACTAAAACTTCAAGTTGTTCTAGTCTGATTTTGAAAAAAAAGGCCTGCTGAATCACGCTGATGGTTTTGAAGCTTACCTCCATATATGAAAATCCAATCTCGCTTAAACACAGCAAACCTTATGTTTTCAAACTTTACCACTGTAGTAAATCAGAGGAGAAGTCAAAATACCACACAACAACCACAATAATAATAATAATAATAATAATGGTCTGCTTACAACCAAAATGAAAATTTGCCCTGATAAACACGTAGGCTAATAAGAGACCAACAAAATAATATTTAAACCCCCATAAAACCCCAACTAGTGAGCTCTAAAGCCCTCCCTTTATCGGGTCTGAATAGTTTGCTGCACTGTGAAAGTAAAGATTACAGCGCGGTTCAGCAGTGAAAGGGGTTTCACAGTATTAAAGGCTGGGACGATTTTGTACTATTATGTTTTATATAATGTAGATAATCCAGTTTCCGTTGAAGAAAATAAATATATTACAGAAAAGGTAACATAAGGTTTTCAGAAAGAAAAAAAAATAAGGAAGCTCGGACATTTACTTTAGCTTTCGTGTCTGTTGCAGATTTACATCGGTTACTGAAGATGAAACAAACAGATGGAAAAACATATAAATAGATATCAAACCTGTTTTGGGGGGTCTGCATGAGCACGAGGGCAAAATGTAAAAGACCGTTGAAGAAGATGAGACAGTAAATAGTGAGAATCGGAGTCAAAATGCTTCCCTGCGAAGCCGGCGTTGTTCGATCTCGGGTATTTTGCGTCGCCTGCTATGCAAACCAGCCGTTTTTAAACCCGCCGTTGTATGCTCTTTGGGGCGATTTAGGCCCCTTTTTAAAACCACCGGGTTTTGATCTCGCTCGGATTTCTAGTAAATGAAATCTCGATATGAAGAACAATCGGTGGAGGAGACTCAAATAAAAATGTGAGAGCGCCAAAGTGGAACTTTAAATGATGTGGTGTTGAGTTAAAATTCTATGCTAAAAATGGAGGGATCATCTTAACCAGGTTAACTTATTTAATTACAACTTGATACGGAGGTAGAAGTCGCGTGGGATCATGAACAACTTCGCGTTTAAAATAAATTAAAGAGCGATTTTGGTGGTAGCAGGTTAAGTTTACATGCATTTTAATAATTGTGAACGTTAAGAGACGGAGAAGCTCTTGTCTCATTGAACTTGAAACGTAATGAAAGTAATAAAGAATATTCATTATTGATGTAAAGAATCACTTAACAAAGTGACTGATTACCAACTGTATGAGAAAAATTATTTAAATTTTACATAAGAAAGGTATATATGTTGTATTTATAGAAATTCGTTATGAGATTTGTGTTTATAGTATGGGCGTTCAAGTGGGTGTATCAATTGGTTGGATGGGGAAGTTGGTATCCTCCTCCCCTAGGTTTGAATCCCACTTTGTGACATGTTGTTCTTAGTGAGAATATGGCTTTATCCCATTCTTGAAATGAGAAGTGCCATGAATACCACAATACTCCATAAAAACATTATGCTCATCTTTTTATCACTCTCCTCCATGAAAATATGGTGCTTATCTCCTTATCACTCTCTACAAATGTTAATTAATTTTAACTTATTAAATTATTTATATAAAAAAAAACAAAATWTTAAAGAAAAAACAAACAAATRTTTWTCTTAAATTATTTACATTAAAAAAAGCAAGATATTAAAGAAAAACTTATTTTAAATTATTTACATTAAAAAAACAAAATATTAAAGAAAAAACAAATTGTTTTCCACAATTATCAAGTATCTCTGCATTATTTAATTACTCCATTAGTAATGGCAATAATGATATATGCATGAAAGAGATTGAAATTTATTTAAATATCTAAAAGAATCAATTAAATTACAATTGATAATTAATATATTGAATATGCTTATAATCATTAAAGATCATTTTTATTTAATTTATAATTAATGGTAAACATATTTTTATATATGGAATGGTATTTTTTTAGTAAAAAAAATTTAATTGTAAATATATTTTTATTTATGGAATGACAATTTTACCAATTATAGTAAAAATATGATATATATTGGTTTTTTTTTTCAATCATTAAAAATAGTTAAATTGTTATATATGGAATGATAATTTTATTATGTGTAATATAAATATAATATATAGTGGTTCTTTTTCAACGATGATTTAAATAGCCTAAATGAAAATCAATGTTTTTGGTTTACAAAAATCATTTTATATTTATGGAATTGTAAATATAAATTGTTAATATTGCAAAATCAAATTGTAATGGAAAAATGAACTTTCAATAATAATAAAAAAATCAAAATCATAAAACAATTTATCTTCTTCCTTAAGCTAAAGTTTTAACCCATTTTAAATTCAAACATTTGATTTTTCTGTGTAGAAAAAACAATGATACAATAAAAATCATAACAATATAACATGCCAACATCATATAACATACAAAATTATAAGAGTCTTGGAGGTGTAGGGCAGTCGGTGATGGAGTGTGTTGTTAAGGCACTCTGTGATGTTAAAGTCACTTGTTTAGGGACAAAAAATCCAGCCATGCTAAGGGTTGGTGTGACTCAGGCACAAAATTATAAGAAATAATAACCAAATAAAAATCATAATAACATTATATAAAAAGAGAAACTTATAGCTAAAACTCAAGAAGGATTGAAAAAAAAACTCCATGATAAATATGATTTATATCCACTAAAACAATATATTATATAACCATAATCCATTTGTTGGAAACTCTCATTAAGATGAGAACATATTCCACATATGCAATCAAAACACTCCCTCACACTAAATTGAACTGTAAAACACTTCGCTACTTTAAATGCAATGTAAAACACCTAGCTACTTTTTTTTTCAAAGAAGAAAAAATCGTGAAAATTTAAAGAATATATTAGTATTCTATAACAGTGGTTTAGCAACTAACAGTGATTTAGCAACTGTTGTCAGAAGTGTGTAATATTCTTTCTTTTCCTCAACAAGAAAAACCTTTCCACCTATAAAATCTAGCTAGTAAAATAACTAGATGCACTTTAAAATCAATAATACCTAAACTCTTAACCAAATAGAAACAATTTAACATACACCTCACTACTTTAAATACAATCAAAACACTATTATAATAAAAATAAATTTACATATTTATAAAAAGTGTTTAACCTCTATCTAAACCCTAACCCAAAGACCAAAGAAGCACTGGCCCCTTAACCACTTTGGGAGATGGTAAATGTGCATCACTAACCACTAACTAACTTTGGCCCTCTAACCATTAAGAGATCAACGTTACAATAAATGCTCCTCATCCTTGAATCATTCCCCGATAAATTTTAATAAATTATTTCCTAAGTTTACGCCAGACTAATTAATCCATTAAATCGGCCATAGAGCAAAATAGTTATTATAATTATTATGGTGCGGTGGCTGATGCACAGACGCCCAGCTTTTATATTCTCATCAAAAGGATAATAATATATGATTTTTTAAAAGCTGCACATGATGCATAACTATTTATGTATAAAGGTGAAAATAACATATGGTTTTTTTAAGTTCCCGTGGGCCAATAATGCATAATTACTTCCTTATTGAAATAATGATGCATAATTACTTATGTATAAAGATGAAAATAACATATGGTTTTTTAAAGCTCCCGTTGGTCAATAATGCATAATTATTTCCTTATTGAAATAGTTAATGTTTTTGGTAAATGATAATTATATTTTTTTAAATTTATATTATGATCAAAATTGTTTTAGGAAATAGATTATATAGAAATTGTTGTTTTCGATTATGGATGGAGTGTCAACATAAATATTGGACATTTGAGATTTGAAAACTTCTATATAATTTCAAAGCTCCTACAACTATTATGACTAATTATGAAAACATACACACTCAAATTATTATAAATTCATAGTATTGTTTGTAAATGTTTCATTTTATTAAGTTTTGGAGTAAGACTTGAAAGTGATTTTGATTAGTTAAAAGTTTATCCTACAAACATTTAACAACTGATTTATAATAGATTTTACCACTTTCTAGAATAAAAAGTATTTCACTTTACTATATATTACATTTCTAGATGTCATATATTTATAAATATTTTTCAATTTATTAAATTATTTTTTAATATTACATTTCTAGATGTCATATATTTATAAATATTTTTCAATTTATTAAATTAATTTTTAATATTACATTTCTAGATGTCATATATTTATAAATATTTTTCAATTTGTTAAATTAATTTTTAATATTACATTTCTAGATTTCATATATTTATAAATATTTTTTAATTTGTTAAATTAATTTTTAATAGAAATTTTAATTTTATATCATTTAATTATTCTTTAAAATATGATTAAAATTGTCACAAAACAATATTAATCTTCTTTGTTGTTGTTTTTTATTTAAAAAAGATATTAACACAATGCCTAGAAATAAAGAGGTCAAAAGATATCGGGGTTTCTTTTGGATTGACGGGTGCATTAATAAGACTTTACAAGAAAAAGGAAAATCATTATAAAAAAAAATGAACACTTGTCCACAATTGGTAGCCCCAAAGGTTACGTTAATAAATTAAACTATTAAGAGAAGGCATGTCGTCCATGGGAGGTCATCGGCGAGAGGTTTAAAATTAGTGAAGTTACTTAGGATTATCAACAGTTATTGTAATTGTCTATTGAACCATTTTCCATCCAAATATTCTAAAAAATATATATATAATTAATTGATTTTAACTTATTAAATTATATTTGAAAAAAGTAAAATATTAAAAAATATATATATATTTATTTATTTTAAATTATTTACATAAAAAAAAGCAAAATATTAAATTATATTTGAAAAAAGTAAAATATTAATATTAATATATATATATATATATATATATATATATATATATATATATATTAAATTATTTACATTAAAAAAAGCAAAATATTAAAAAAAAACTTATTTTAAATTATTTACATGAAAAAAAATATATTAAAGAAAAAAACAAATAGTTGTCCACAATTGTCATTCAAATATTATATATATATAATTAATTGATTGAGTTAATTGATTTTAACTTATTAAATTATTTATTTGAAAAAAGCAAAATATTAAAGAAAAAACAAACAAATATTTATCTTAAATTATTTACATTAAAAAAAAGCAAAATATTAAAGAAAAACTTATTTTAAATTATTTACATGAAAAAAAAATATTAAAAAAAAAAACAAATAGTTGTTCACAATTGTGGGATTTAGGAATTATTTAATTACTCATTGGTAATGGAAATAATGATATATGCATGAAAGAGATTAAAATTTATTTAAATATCTAAAAGAATCAATTAAATCAGAATAGATAATTGATATATTGAATATGCTTATAATCATTAAAAAACATTTTTATTTAATTTATAATTAATGGTAAACATATTTTTATGTATGGAATGGTATTTTTTTAGTAAAAATAATTTAATGGTAAATATATTTTTATTTATGGAATGATAATTTTACCAACTGTAAAAATATGATACATATTGAGTTTTTTTCAATCATTAAAAATAGTTAAATTGTTATATATGGAATGATAATTGTATTAGTTGTAATATAAATATAATATACATTGGTTCTTTTTTAACAATTCAAATACTCAAAATGAAAATCAATGTTTTTGGTTTATAAAAATCATTTTAGATTAATGAAATTGTAAATATAAATTGTTAATGTTGCAAAATCAAATTATAATGAGAAAAATGGACTTTCAATAATCACAAAATATTAAAAAAAAAAATCAAAATCATAAAACTTATGGTCTTCCTCACACTATAGTTTTAACCCATTTTAAATTTAAACATTTGATTTTTCTATGTAAAAAAAACAATAATACAATAAAAATCATAACAATATAACATGCTAACATCATATAATATACAAAATTATAAAAACTAATAACAAAATAAAAATCATAATAACATTATATAAAAAGAGAGAGTTATAGCTAAAACAAAAGAAGGATTTAAGTTGAGAGCAGTTTATGGCCCGAGCTAGGGAATCTGGAACCCTACCCGCGCGCACAGGCAGCCTCGGCCCTCTCGGCGGCCAGGCTTAGCTTGGCTGACACCTCTATTCCCTGCTCCAGGTCGCTCGCTGGCAGCAGTGCTTTCTCGGATCAGAGCGGCCCCGTTTTGAAGGTCTGAAGGTCACAACAAAGCCGCGACTCGGCACCCTCATCACAAAACCGCGACCTAGCACGCAGGGGCGTGAGGAAGCGACCCAGTCCGGGCTCTCTGCAACGTTTAGGGCAACCCCAGCCATGGACGCTGGTGGGGGCGCCATCCCTAACCCTCCCCCATTACCAGAACTGGAAGCATTCAGGAAGCTGGTCGCTGCAGCCTCCAAGAGAACGCCGTCAGCAGTGCAGCAGAAATTCGTGAAGAAACTGGACAGCATTCCCAGTGTTGAATTGCCTTTGGAAGAAACATGCAGAAC
>ML811695.1:19327-32498 GCA_009831015.1 Picea engelmannii | reverse complement strand
CCCCATTCCTCAGTCCCGCTACTAGGATGCCTCTGAAAGCCCTATCTGAATTCGAATGTGAATGCCTGATTTCACTACTGAAAAATCTCGGCGGAGGAATGGAGGCTGAGGGGGATCGAACCTTGCCACTGAGCAATGATGTCAAACGCCAGATCTTAGTGAGGTTCTAATGGAATTGAACCATCGTAGCTAGTTGGAGAAAGGGATAATGATCAAATCACAACAAGATCGAATTAAAGTTTCCTCCACTTTGCAGAGATGATAGTTGCTTCCCTGGAACCTTCAAAAACTATAAAACCAATGTGAACTCTGGGAAGTGAATTTGCCACATCAAGCTTTAAAATGGCTGGTCGAAACTTGAATGGCCATCTGCGAGCAATTTTAACCATTGGAAATTGTGTTGTTGTAATACAGGCCATCAATGATGTTGCCTTGTTTTATAACTGTGCCTCTGTTCGTGATTCTTCCTCATCTTCTTCACCACAACTCCAAGTGTAATCTGCATTCTAATACACATGGCGCTCTATTATCTACACATGTCATATTTCTGTCAGATGCTCACAACCCTAGCTTATTCTCAGGGCACTTGTGTATTGTCCCTGATCGTGGCGCCTTGAGCGATCTTATGCATCCAATTAAATACACTAAACAACTACAATCTTTTGGCATATTATTTATTCGAACCAAATGAGTAGTGTATGTAGCTTGGCACTTGAGCTTGGTCATTGGTGTTAGAGCTGGGCTTTGCAAAATTCAGTTTTAAAAACCATGAGACCCGAGAATCTAGGTTTGATTTGATTTGAAAGAAGGCTCATACTTAGGCATAAGAATCGGGCATGTAGATTAATGTGATATGGCTTAGGTATTAATACCACTTCAAGCACTCACATTTCATAACAAAACTGCATATTGGCATATATACAACTAGGTTTTTTTATTGTATTTTTGTATTGCAGGTCGAGAGGGCATAGCCAAAGAATGCTGAGGAAAAGAAATCATTGAAGGTTGGACAATACTTGACAAAGAATTTAGGGGGTTAATACTATCAAAGGAGACTTTGAGATGGGAAAATCTAGCACAAATTGAATAAAAACGTTCAAAATCTAACAATACATTTTGAGCGCTAACACATACAATACTTGGTAGGTGGAAAATTTGTGGTTAAGACTGACTACAACAGTTTGAGACACTTCCTGGGGTAGAAGGACTTAAATGAGAGGCAACAAAAGTGGGTCAAAAAATTGCAGGCATATGACTTCGACATTGAGTATGTGAAAGGGAAGAAAAACGCAGTTGTCGTTGCTTTCTCCAGGAAATAGAAGATATGTTTACTTGCATAGATTTTAGTTGACTGGAAATCTCATCTCTTCGTAGAGTATTCCAAGAACAAATTTGCTTGTGAGTTGATGGATCACAATGTACAAGATGACAGGTACAAAGTGGCAGATGACATCATCTACTACAAAGACAAGATATACTTAGTCCCAGAGTCTACATTGAAGGCGAAATTATGAGGGCTATACATGATACACCCTTGGCAGGTCATCCTATTTTAAAAATTACAGGAAGATCAACGATAGGTTCACTTGGAAGGGCCTCAAAGATTATGTATTGAGACATGTGAGGGAGTGTATGACTTGTAAGCATAACAATTCAGAGCAAACTCATCCCGCGAGGTTACTACAATCATTACCCGTTCCATAGTAGAAGTGGGCAAGCATGTCCATGAACTTCATTACAGGTTTACCAAAAGTACAAGGAAAATATTGCATATATGTGATGGTCAATCGGTTGACCAAGTTTTCACATTTCTTTTCCATATCCTCATAATACAAGGCATCACATGTAGTGAATTTGTTCTTCAGAGAGGTATTCATACTCCATGGGTTGTCGAAGTACATTTTCAGTGACAAAGGCAACAAGTTAGTTAGTGCATTTTGGTAGGAGTTGTTCAGGATGGCTTGCATAGAGTTGACTCTTAGTACTAGTTATCACCCCCAGACAAAGGGTCAGACAAAGATCGTGAACATATGGTTCATGGGGTATTTACGTAACTATGTGTCCGGGTAGCAGAAGGCATGGGTTAAGTGGTTGCATTTGGGGGAACACTGTTATAATACCACTTATAATATGTCCATTGGCATGACCCCATTCTGAGCATTATATGGCTATGATTCTCTTTCATATGTTGATTTTGCATTTGGGGATAGCAGGGCTTCCAAATCCAAGGATTGGATCCAAGAGAGTCAAGATGTCCTCAAGACTCTCAATGAAAATTTACAAATGGCTCAGAATCAACAAAAGATCTATGTAGACAAGCACAAGGTCGAGTGCAATTTCATAGTGGGAGACTTGGTATTCTTGAGATTACTGCCATACAAACAGTCTTCACTAAAGAAAGGTGGTGCAAAAAAACTTAAGCCACACTTTTATGGCCCCTATAGTGTGATTCAGTGAGTTGGTGAGGTAGCTTATGAGTTGGAGTTGCCGTAAGGAAGTAAGATTCACAATGTGTTTCATGTTTCGTGCCTCAAGAAGGCATTGTGACAACAAGTCACTTCTTTAGCAGAGTTACCCCCATTGTATGCGAAGGGGCAGTTAGTGTTGGTTCTTGAGGAGGTTTTGGAGGTACAGGAGAGGAGATTGTGTAAAAGGGTGATCCGAGAGTACCTCATCGGGTAGATAAATTTTCCAGCAGAGGATGCCACGTGGGAAAGTGACCAGATCTTGTAGCATACTAACTTATAGTTGCTTGAGGACAACCAAGCTTGGGAAGGGAGGACTGTAAATTCCCTTTCCAAATGATCTCTCCATGAGATTGACGTAATTTCTTAAGTGATTCATGTAGGTTATAGTTAGTGGAAAAATGGGATTAATTCATTATTTAATGTCATGGGGGCGGAAAAATAACTTTTCAAAAGTGACATTGGGTAATTAATTAAAAGGGTGTTTTTAAGTGACTTTAGTTTATAAAGTCACTTTTACTTTATTAAAAGGGTAAAAGGGTCTGAAAATGGTCAACGAGGAAATAAAAGGAGAATGAAGGTGCCCTCTCTCATTATGCAATTGTTATTTTCTAAAAATGAAATTGAGAGAACTCTTGTGGCTTTTGGCTCTTGGGATGAAAAACCCTAGAGACGAAGATTGATTTCAGTGGTGACACCATCCACCCTAGCTGGTCATAGAGAGAATACCAACCATATCTTTTCATTGTGCTTCATTGCGACGAAGTTTTGACAATCTGGTGGCTGAGTTTATTGTTTGTGGATGAATTTATCATTTGGCGGCTCAATTCTTCATTTGTAGAGGTCGTTGTTGTTTGAGAGGGTTGAGTTTCACTTATATAGGTAGAGTTTGGCTGAAGGAGGGCCAAATATCTTCATAAGAGGTGTATTCCTCTTTGTTGTGTGAGTTATCTCAAATCTGGGCCAAGATAGCACATTGTTGGGTCAATTTGAGCTTAAGGAGGCCTAGTTTTTCATTAAGGAGGGGTGAATAAGTTGTGGTTGCATTTATTGTTGACAAGGACGAGTTAGTTTGTTGTTCAGGGGTCGATTTTCATGGTGGGGTCTAAGATAAATATGTTGCTTGAGATTCCCTGCAACAATGGTCAATTTAGACGAGTTAGGGCCGAGTTTCTTGTGTGGGAGGGTGACTTACCTGTAGTTGATAACAATGTTGTTGAGGGTGCTTTTGGTTGATGCTGGAGAGGTCGAAATCTGAGCAGTTTTTATCTACATGCTTGCCATTAATTTATGGACTGTTGTGCCTTCGCTGGTCAATTTTCTCATCTACAAACTTGTATCATTTGTTGAGAGTTGTTGCACACATATCTTCACCTACATGCTCATCTTCTCCGATCTTTGAAGAGCGACACATAGAGATACATACCATGTTTACTCATTTAGTGTTATTGTATTATTGTTGGGATTTTTCCGATATATATTATAGTTGTCGTAAATATATAATGCAACAAATATCTTGAGTATTGATATCAAGTGTTTCTTTGTAGTCATCAACATAGGTTAGAAAGATATATGTAAATTATTGTTATAATGATTATATGCAAATTGTTCGAAAAAAAGGTATACACAGTAAACTAACAAAAAAAATTTCCAAAAACATTTAGTGGGAATATTACAAGTTCAATGTCACATATGCAACAATACCAACACAAACATGAAAAAAATGAATTCATTCTCGTTCTCTCCTTTAAAATAAATCAAACCAATCATCAAAACCCCTAGGGGTTGACCTCGAGGAACACCATTTCCTTGTGGTTGGAATTATTCAGACGCTGGTAATCTTGTGCCTCCTAAAGCCCAAAACCCTGGAGACCAGACCATAAATAATCAAAATTACGACCACCACAACGATTACATGAACAAAAAGAGAAGATCGAGAAGCACAAAGGTGCATAGATTATACTCCTCGAGATTGCACTGAGTCGAACCCTTGACATGGTTGGGCACGTCCAGCAGGCCGTGGTGACCCTAGCCCATACTAACATACAAATGATAGATGCAATCTGCATTTAAAAAGTTGGATGAACATTCAAACATACAGATGAACAACGTGCATTTTTGAAAAGGTGGATTAGTATGCGGTCCAAATGCATGCGCATTATACTAGGAAAACGAGCAACGTCAAAATGTACTATGAAAAAATCTTGCCTATTTTTCCCTAAATATTTGTTCAAACTTTTTTTAACGTGTCATATGACTGTATGTTACAGAAAAAGAACTAAAAAAATCATGCATCTATTGGTTGCAAGTTTCATTCATCACACCAATTAAATTTGTCACCTTGTATTTCATCTTTTAAATGCAATTTTAAAATTTAGAACAATCATTGTGAACCAACAAAATTCTTCTTAGAAAGATTTAACTATGCACCATAATTGAAATTGCATCGACTACCATGTAAAATTGGTGTTTACTTGTTTTTTGGGCGTAAACTCCCCTTTGTTTTATTGTTGAAGTAGTTTTTATTAAATTACATGACAATATTAACCATAATCAAACTTTCGACCTTGTTTCTTCATTTCACCATTGCTAAAAGTTAAAATGTCATATTTTCATAACCATTTTCAAAATTATTAGGAAATTTTGTTGACAAATAAAAACTTTATAAATTATAGTGTTAATGGAAAAGTTAAAATAAAAGGGTTGTATTTATATGTTAAGTAGATAGAAAAGGTTAATTTCTAGAGTTAACCATCAATAAACCTAAAAACAACTCGTAATTACATCATCGAATAATCACAAGAGGCATAATCATTATGGTGTTTCTCCAAACTTCTAATAAAGTTATCATTTGATATGGGAGGATCTCCTCATTCCCATCTTTGAAATCTCTCATATGAGAGAGCGCACATCTCTATTGCACTCTTGCTTGGATAAAAGGTCTACCTTCTGGTTATGCTCTTGGAATATGTGATGGAAGAGTACTTTGGAGTAGTTTGTTTTGAGGTCTTTTGGATGCTAAACACTGTCAAATAGATTTATACCACTATGGTTTATGGGTTAGCTCATCCATTTCACAACAAGTAAATATTCCCCATAGATGTTGAGAATCCTCTCTCCTTGCAAAGCTTGTTTCATCAATATAGACATTGCTTTAATATTTTTGAAATTGGTCGTGTCACTACCCAATCTACATTGAAACTTGATTATATGAGTACATGAAAGGTGAAGAAAACCTCTTACTCCACGTGACAAGTTTGGAGATTTTGATGTTGAACCATCAAAATAATTATAAATGCTCAATGTTTCTATTCCACGTGTTCATTTTTGCTCATTTCGTATGATTATTTCAGAGGGTTTCCTATGTAAAAGAAAATATGCAATTGGGTCTTGTGAATATTGTGTAGCACCCTCACCTTGGAGGATGTGTATTCTTATTTATTTTACCACAACTTGGATGTTATGGTGGCCCGTGTGCTTTACCCTGCTGCCCGTTGAAGTAAAAGAATTGGGTTTTGTTTTGCCCACAACCCCCGTTTCAAATCCTACGCCTATATGCTTTCTCCCTGGCTCTTCTCCTCTTCCAATACATAGGTGAATGAATAAAAAAATCCATTTTCGAATTTTTGTTGAATTATTGGACCCACAGTTGGTTTCGTGATTATTGTGTTGTATCCTTACTGCATATTGACACTTTCAAAGTCTCGTAGTCATTTAGTGTTTTCCTTGCCATTGTTTTAAAAAGATGACGGAGCTCTGTGTATTTTATTACAATCACTCTGGGAATTAAGTATTTGGCTTTGCTTGCAGCCATGCCTTGAGGCTTGTGCCTATTTTCCAGTCCTAAACCTTGTTTTCCCGTCTGAAAATGTGGACACACGAATACTATAGACCTAGTTTCAAAGTCTTGTCTAAATATTCAACCCAACAGTTGAAAAGATTGAGGTCGCCCAAAAATTTATGGCTTGTTTTTTATTGGTCTACGAAGTGGTTTGAATGATTTTTGAATTTAAAAGAATTTCTATGGAAGCAATTCCCACCAGAGTCGCCGGGGTTTTCAATCCTGATTTGTTTGCAACTGTTATTGGAAGTTGTGATGTGAATATGATGTAACAGAAAGAGGATAGCTCTATGTTTCTCTTCCTCTCACGATGTTTGGGGCATTCTCTATAATTATGACAACTAAATTGTTTTATAAACAATCTCCTACATAAAATTATGATAGTTTAAAAGGACAAATGAAATTCGTTTCTTTTTATATAATCATATTAATTCCACTTGAGTTTTATATTGCATGATTTAAAAAGACCCGTGTGTGAAGTTTTAAAGGAGTGCTATTGCACAAACAAATTTGGTGAAAGTTTTGGATGGCAAACAATGGATATTCAAATGATTTTATAGATATTGACAATGTTGATTTTAAATGTTATTTCTTGTAACATAACAATAATCGTTTTTTTTCCCGTTCATTGTTTCATTTTTCATTCATTATACGCCTGCCACCTTCACAATAACATTTATCCACCCCCTGTTCTGTTATCTTGAATATCATTTTTAAAGAAAAAATATTCAAAAGGATTGGATAATAATTCTGGATTGGAAATTGTGACATGGAGATATTGTTTTGGAAGAAAAGGACTCTGCGTTGCTTGAACAATATTCATTGTTGATTCCCGTCCATGCTACCATTTTTCGTTCATTATAAACCCCCTCATATTCCCAATGACCCTATCATTCCCTGTTCTTTTGCAGTTAATTACTAAATTGGATTTGGAGAAATTGTGTTAATGGATGGATTGCATATGCTTATGTTTGCGAATGATAGAGCTAACATCTTGATTTTATTTAGGTAGAGTATTAGCGAATGGATTGTTAAAAGTTTTCATATTCTAATTGAAATATTGCTTCAGGATGAGTTTCTTTAGCAGGGGCAACAATGACATAGGTGTAAACAGAGGTAGAGGAAACAACTGGAAAAGAGGCCATAGAAGGCCACGATTCTCATTAAATTTTGATGTTGATCCACAAGAACTAAATCAACTTTTCCAAGTTGGGTTTTTCAATCTAGTTGGCCAAGGAATTCTGCAACCTAAGCTCGAGAGGCCTCCTTTCTAGCAACACCAAAATTTCTCTGGTATCCATGTTCCCCCTCATGTTTCTATGTAGCCATAACCACCTGCCAATGATGGTTGGCAAGAGATCATCCATCAACATGTTGCACATCATAATATGTGGCATACAATATCGTTTCTATTTCCCCCTCCTCCACCGCCATTTAATCCAAATGCCCAAGTTGATCGCATTGCTTCACCAACCCAGTCTTCACATCCAAGCAAAAGGCTTAAAACCACTATGGTCGAACTAGAGATTGATAAAGGGAAAAAAGTGGTCAATTCCCCTAACTCTTTCGAAAATTCCTCTCAATCCGTGTCCTCCCATCTCCACCTCAAGGATAATTGTTCCCATGTCATCAACAAAATCCATCCTCAAGGTTCCAATCAACCTAAAGTTGTTATAGAAGGCAAAACAACATAAAGATCAAAAGAGAGCAGTAGTGAAAAGAGGCAAACCGCCTCTCATAAAAAAATATGGTTTTTAATGTTGTTAATGCTATTTTCTTTTAAGGACAGTTTTTTATTGATATGAAAGAATTTTTGGATAACAAATACACATTTAGACATAATTTTTGGACAACATCGATATAATGCTATTTTTGGATATAATCATGTTTTATTTTTGATGTTAAAATATTTGACTATTAATATGAGGATGGGAGTGACAAGGCAAATGTTTGAATTAAATTTTTGGGGTATTATACTTCATGTTTTGATGATTATTAAAGAAATGAAAACTGGAGTAACAAGGGGTCCTCACTATTTAGTTATTATTTAAATAGACCCTTATCGATATACATTATTATTTATTTGTCTCAACTAATTAGTTAAGTTGATTAAACTTAACAAAAGAAAAATAGTTGAACTACCATAACTTATTGAGAAATAATAAAAGCTCAAGCATTTGAAGAGACAAAAAGGGGGAGAGAACAGAAGGAGAACTTCTGATATAAGGTCTGCTCTATACTTGTGAGATAATTATTTTCTTCATTCATTCTGAGTTTACTAGAAAGCTTAACCATCTTGATGACATCAGGGTCTTATTGAAGGCAACATGATTCAAAACTAAATCATATCTTTCAACATCTTGTTTCTAAAGGTGTATGATCTATCTTTCACAATCTATGTGCTCTTGTTTGTTTATGGATTAGATTTCATGATTGATAAAGAATATTTTGTAGAGTCAAGTGACAACATTTTTATGACAAGTTGATCCATATATTTAGCTTCAATTTTCTTTCGTTGTCAGAGTCTTTTTGTATGGTGCTCATTAGAGACTTCTAAGTTCGACTTTGGTCCCACCCTCGCAGTGGTTTGTAAAGAGAGTTATGCTTTGTATCTTAGAATGAAGTTAATATAAAAATCAGATTTCTGATTTCAGTTTCACATGCGTATCTTAACGATATTGTTCAGATTTTACTTTTATTCTCGTCTCTTTTCCTACACACACTTATGCATATCTTTGCTTGTTTTTTTTTCACAGTTACATATAACATATAAAATCAGCCTTAGTCCCTAGTACATATTACCTGTGGATTAAGAGATTGTTTTGAATTAAGGGCTATAAGCTCTGGGTAACATTCCTAACTATCTTGCCTTAGACTAGCAAGATCTGAAAATTCTTGAGTAAGGTTCTTCATAACTTTTCCTCAACATGGGTTAGCTCATCCATTTCACAACAAGTAAATACTCCCCATAGATGTCGAGAATCATCTCTCCTTCCAAATCTTGTTTAATCAATACAGACATTGCTTTAATATTTGTGAAATTGCTCGTGCCACTACCCAAACTACACTGAAACTTGATTATATGAGAATATGAAAGGTGAAGAACACCTCTTACTCCACACATGTTTCGAGATTTTGATGTTGCACCATCAAAATAATTATAAATGCTCAATGTTTCTATTCTTAGTGTTGTTATATAACTCTATACCTTTTCACCTCTTTTGTCTTTTCTTCGAAGAGATAGGCTCCTTTCAACTTGCATAAAGTTTTGTATGGTGATATAGTATGTACCTTGAAACAAGTTTTTCATTTCTAGTGAGCCAAACCTTCCACACAATAAAGCAAGGAAGAGATTGATATGCTTCTCTTACCTCTTTATCTTCAAACTATGTTTCCAATGTTTCTTCAATTGTTTCTCCCTCCCATTACCTTTTTCTACCAGTGATGGATTTTGTACCACTCCATATATGTTTTGTAAAATGACACTAGATAAAGATATGGTCGATCCTTTCAAAATTTCCCAAACCTGGTGGACATCTCCTAAGACCTTGCAACTTCTTTTTTTGCAAAATGTCCCAGGTTAGTATTTTTTGTTGAGTACGAGCCATAAGAAAACAAGGGTTTTTAAGGGTGCTTGGATTTTCCAAATTCACTATCAACCTCAAGTATCTCCTCCTTCCAAGTTTCCAAGAGTATCCTATATTTACCTTGTAATCTCCATTAACTCTATCATCATTCTATTACCCATCAAGAAAAGACAATCTTGTTGTTCCCTTAATTTGATTGATGCCATTTAGAGTGCAAAGACATATTGGTTCCATTCTTCTTCCATATTCCCATTGAGTCTAACTAATTTTACCTTTTCCAACTTCTTGTCCATCTTTCTTCATTGTTACTATCACAACAATTTGCAAAACATTTTTTAAAAAAGAATTGGAGTGTAAGAATTCAATCAATGATTGTGAGACCCTTACCACATGGAGGTCTCCTACCCACAAATGAATGTCAATCCTCACCCTATGTTCATTTCAAATTAGCCATGCTAATTTATCATTGATGATGATGAAGTCTTCCACTATTATTTTCCACACAACAAACCCTCCAAAAAATGACTTTCTAGGGCTTATTATCCAATCCTTTAGGCTCAATGGCTCAATATATTCCCAGTCATCACCATCTTCCATAATCCGTCAATGGAAAGGATTCTCCACATTCCTTTTGCAACCATTTAAGCATTTGAGAATAGAGGTAATATTTTTAACTCCCATCCTCCCTTGTTCTTTGGTATTGACAAAGTTTGCCATTTAACTAAAGGTATGCCTCCTTTGTCTATCTTCCCTGCCCAAACATACTTGAAACAAAGTTTTCTTATCCTTCCTAGAATGTCTTTTTGTAGGACAAAGACATCCAATAAACAAGTGTTCCTTGATCACACTCTTCAATAGAGTCAATCTCCTTCCTATTGAAGTCCACCTATTACACCAAAAAAATATTCTTTCCTCCACCCTTTTTACGAGCCATACCCAGTATGTGTACAAGTAATTGTTTTCCTCTAAGTGAAACCCCAAATGCTTCATATTAGACTCTTCAAATCCTTTCACCTAAAATGGAAAAGAAACATCGATCCTATTAGAGGTAGGATCCTCAACTTGGTGCATGATTAGAGTTATTTTTTAGAGATTGATCTCCATTATTGTAGTTGTAAAAAACTAAAGATGAGCCTTTTCTACAGCTTTTGACTTCCTAAAAGAACCATTCCCAAATAGGATAACATCATTTACAAACATCAAATGACTGATGATGAGGTTGTTGACCATCTACACTCCTTTTAAGCTTCCTCATTCCTTTAGAATCTTTAGAACCTTTCTAAGACCTTCTATCACTATTAAGAAAAGTATAGGCGACGGGGGGAAACCTTGCCTTTGTTGATCTGTATGTGACAACCTATCTAATGAACTTAATCAATAGAAACAATAATTATTAAGCAATTATTCAATAAATATAATCTACAAAAGGTAAATAAGGGAGACAATGATATAGGACATGCAAAATATATCCCTTGTATTAATAATCCAAAAAAGAGAGAGCATTGTTCACGAGTCCCTTTGAGGGAGAAACCTCCAGTTAAGTAGAGCTCCAATACAATAACAACACTTGACAAAACATTACATAGCATACTAGCTCTATAAATAGTTTCTCTCTAGCAAAATACTAACTACTTATGGTCCCATCACTAATGAGTGCCAACCATTTAGTGGACCTTATTTAGTAAATATGACCCTTTTACATTGAGTAACTACCTACTAACTATCTAATGGGCATTACTCAAAGAAGACGACATCGTATATTAATTTTATAACTCATAAGTAACCCAACGTAAGGAGGTTAGGGTAGGGCCTTAACGTGCCTTCCCCCTTCAAGGGTAACATTGTTCTTAAGGTTGGAGGTGTGGAAATTGTTGTAAAATCGCTACTAGTTCCTAGTTGGCATCATCCAACTATGTATCCTTCGATTTTATTGGACTTCTTGAACTGTGCACTAACACAATTGGTTTTCTTATGTGGCTAGTACTGCCTCTAGTTGTAACCAAATGGAACCCTCTTCATCAAGTTCTAGAAAGTTGCTCTAAACTTGACAATTTGGCCCTGCAACCCTCTTCAAAAAAGACACATGAAAGACTAGGTGAAACTTGAAATGGGTTGAAAGAGCTAATCAATAGACAACTTGTCCAATGCATTAGAGTATTTAACAAGGTCTACATTATTTTGGTGATAAATTCTAGGAGGCCTTGTCTTTGAGAGAGGTTTTCCTGTATGGCTAGAGATGAAGGATCACTTGATCCCCTTCTTCAAAAGAACACTTAGAGCGATGTTGATGCACCTATTGCTTCATTCAATTTTGAGCCAAAACCAAATTGTTCTTAAGTGTGCAGAGAATGGTTTCTTTGGTGTTAAGTGTGTGATCCACTTGAACCTTGAATGTGTCTAATAAATATGACATGACTAAATAAGTTTTTTGGCCACAGATAGCTTCACGTGGTGACATTTTGGTGGCACTATGCTAAGTGGTGTCATAACACCATTCAAAAAGGGGTAGCCATTGAACCCATTGGTGTTGTTACTCTATTGCCAAACACTATAAGTAGGTTTCCAAGAATTTGTTGATCACCTCGATTTGACCATCTATTTGGGGATGATAAGTTATTCTCATGTTCAATTGTGTGCCTTGTAGTTTAAACATCTCTTTCCAGAATTGGTATGCCATGTAACTTAAAAATCTAATCCATGAAGACTTGGGTCATTGTGGAGGGTGTAAATGGGTGTTATATGGCACACAAGTGAGCATATTTGGAAAGGTGGTCAACTACCACCATGATAATCAATTTGTTGCCTAGTTTTGGGAGATCCACTATAAAATATGTGAGAATTTCAGTCCTGATAGTGATTGGGATTGACAGTGGTTGCAATGCCTCGAGAGTCTTCATTACTTTAGTACAATTTAAGAAATTACCATGTGACAAAAAATATTAGTCATGATATATGCTATAAAACTATATATTGAAAAATTTGAATAATGTTGATGTGTATTAAGTGAATTTATTATAAATTACTAACATAAGTCATGAATAAACATATATGACCGATCTACAACTATGTTAATATAAATTAGTAACATTTATTAGTATTTAATTTCATTACATGAGTATATAATCATTTTAACATATTTGATCATATTAATTATCATGATTCATATTAAATTATTTTTTTGTATGAATGAACACACACTTACTTCGAACACCACACCTAATAAAAATAACATTGATATTATGACATTTTTCCACATAATTGATATTATGACTTACATT
>ML811694.1:126401-150990 GCA_009831015.1 Picea engelmannii | reverse complement strand
TTGGTAGGTCCATCTTGGAATATTTTTGTGTTTGGTTAGCATTAACTACTGGTCCTAACATGCATTATGTTGAAGCACTCAACCCTAATTTTTACCTTGTGGAAAAAAGGTAAATTTGGAGTATTTCTACATGAAAAATATTTAGGCATCAAATTAAAAATATGGAATTGTAGGAAGGTGCGTAATGACTAAATTCACACTCTCAAAGTTGAATAATTCAATGTTTCCTTGTAATGAAGGTTGAGCATGCATTTCAATGAAGCTAGTGAATTTTGGTAAAATCATGGTCAAAGGCCAACTTGGCAGGTTCATAACTTGCATAGGAATAATGGTTCAATGGTTTTGGTTGTGTTAGCCTATCAAACACCAATAAGGTTTATAGGACCCACATGTTCTCTATGGTGTGAATTTTATTAACGTAAATTATTTCTTCTCATGCCTTATTTTCAAATGAAAGTAAATTATTTCTACTCATGCCCTATTTTCAAATGAAAATTTTGGTTTTTAAAGGGCAACAAGAATTTTGATTGGTTGCGAGATATTTGAATGTTTATAATGAAGGAAAAGGGGGTCTTAGATGTCATCAAGTGTATGTGATTCCATAAAATTACATTTTAGGGAACTTGTATATTATTTCATTTAATTAAACTCCATAGAGTAATCTCAAAGTTAATGAGGGTTTTATGAAATTTATCATTAATGTGTCTAACTTATATTTTTCAACCCCCATGAAAGTTATGATCGTTACCTCTCCATCCTTTGTATAATATACTTCATGATGTGATCATTGAAAAATAAGAAGGGGGAGGTTAGAGAGATTGAATCTCGGAGATGATCTCTATGGTTATATGATCATGAGTCTTGGGCATGATAGAAGGCCTAAGGCATCCTTGAGTATCATGTCCATGCTTCAGATTTCCTTCAACATGCATAATTTTGACTTGGCGTGGATTTTTTCAAGTTTGTGTAAAAGTGGGGAAAATAGGTAAGTGGGCATTGTGGCAAACCTAATGCATGGGTATATAGGTTCAGTATTATGTAAATGTATCTCCGTCCAAATGGCATACCTTCGGTGTACTTGATTTGGCCCTAAAGTGCATTTTTGTACTAACTATGAAAATTGGCAAATAGTATAAATTGTTATTTTTGCAAACTTAGATATCATTATATAATATTTGTTTTGGAATTAAGTATGATACGTTGTAGAAAAGGTTGATAGGTCCATATTGGAATATTTTTGTTTCCATTTATCATTAATTATAGGTCATGGTGTGCATTTCATTGAGGCACTCAACCTTTACTTTTACATTGTGGAAAAACAACAAATTTGAAGCTTTTTTTTCCAAAATATAATTCTAGGTATCAAATTAAAAATACGGAATTGTAGAAAGGCATGAAATTATTGAACGCATAATCTCCAATTTGAATTATTCAATTTGTCCTTGTAATGAAGGCTAGGTGTGCATTTTAGTGAAGCTAGTCAATTTTGACAAAACCATGGCCAAAGGTCAAGTTGATAGATCCATGACTTGCACAATTACTATAGTGGCTCAATGATTTTGGTTATGTCATTTTATCGAACACCAATAAGGCTCCAAGAATCAATTTTCATCTTTTATCATAGGGCACGTATTCCAATGAAGCTAGTCAGTTTTGATAAAATCATGGTCAGAGGTGAACTTCACATATCCATAACTCACACAGGAAGAATGGTTCAATGCTTTTAGATTATATTAGCTTGTGTAAAACTAATAAGACTCCAAGAAATAACTTTCATGTATATATCATAGGACCCTCATGCACTGCTTTTAGATTATAATAGATTGTGTAAAACTAATAAGGCTCCAAGAAATAACTTTCATGTATATATCATAGGACCCTCATGCACTTTGTAACCTGCATTTTTTTAAGGAAAATTATTTTTTCTCATGCCCTATTTTCTAACGGAAAATTTTATTTGAATGGAAATGGGTATTTTGACTTCTATGGGTATGCTTAAAATGAAGGAAAAAGGGGTCCTATATGTCATCGAGTATATATGATTTCATAGAATTACATTTTAGGAAACTTGTGTATTGTTTCATGTAATTAAAATCCATAGGACAATTTCTAAGTTAGTGAGGGTTTTATGAAATATATTTTTAATGGACCTAACTTATAGTTTTAGAGTCTCGTTATAGTTATGGTCATTACTTCTCCACCCTATGTAAAGTATACATCCTGACGTGATATTTGAGAAGTATGAGGGGCAAGGGAGAGAAAATGGATCCTAGATATGATATAGAGGGTTATAAGGTCTCAATTCATGAGCACGATAGGAGGCCTAGGGCATCCTTCAGTGTCATGTCCATGCTTCATATTTCCTTCAACGTACATAATATTGCTTTGGCATCCACTTTGTCAAAGTTGTGCACAAGTGGAAAAAATAGTTAAGTAGGCATTTTGGTAGACACAATGCATGCATATATATGTTCAATATTATCTAGTTATATCTCAATCCAAATATCATACATTGGGTGTACTTGGTTTGGCCCTAGAGTGCATTTTTGTTTTGATTGTGAAAAATAGAAAATAGTAATAATTGTTATTTTTGCGGACATGGATTTTATAGTAGAATATTTTTTTTTGGCTTGATTATGAGAGGTCATAGAAAATGTTGGTAGCTCCAACATGGAGTATTTTTATTTCCAACTATCATTAACTACAGGTCCTAGTTTGCATTTCATTAAGGCACTCAACCTTAATTTTTAGCCTTTGAAAAAAAGTGAAATTTGTAGTACTTTTGCACAACTATGTGTCAAATTAAAAATCTAGCGTTGTAGGAAGGTGTGTATTGACTAAAGACACACTCTCCAAGTTGAATCATTCATTTTTTCCTTGTAGTCAAGGTTTGGTGTGCATTTCAGTCGATCTAGTCAATTTTGATAAAATCATGGTCAAAGGCCAACTTGATAAGTCCATAACTTTCAAAGGGAGAATGGTTCAACATTTTTTGTTATGTGAGCTTATAAAACTCCAATAAGTCTCTAGAAAATAAATCATTTTGATCATAACATCCCCATGCACTTTGTGGTGTACATTGTGTTAAGGAAAACTATTTCTATTAATGTCATATTTTTTTAATGGTAAAATTGGTTTTTAGGGGAAATGGGAATTCAAACTTGTTGGATTAGATATTAATGTTTAAAATGAAGGAATACTAGATTATAGATTTCATCAAGTGCATGTGATTTTAATGCATCATGGAGCTGCAATTCCCGCCCAAATCCATGGCCAGCCAATGCAACGAACCCTAGCCCTCTATTTTTATTGTCAGTACTAACCATCCCAATTCACACAGTGGAATTTATCAAACACAAAAACAAAGATTTAAATAGAAATCAACACAACAATAAAACTATATACACAAAAATTGTCAACCCATAATTTTTCTACCATTCCCCCGGATAGGGTGATAGCCTAGGAAAGCGAAGACACGTGGGGAGGGGACTGCGATCCATCTGGCAATGACCTCCTCTATGATTAAATGAGCCTCACAAGACCTGCTTGTCCGTAGAGACCACGGTTTGTTTGGCGTTCCACCCTGCGCGTGAGAAAGTTGGCCTTCAAGTGGCCGAGAGTATGAGTATGACGCTGAAATCTATTCCCCATGGGTTGGCATTCAAAGCAGCACTAATGGCAATCAATTTTGTATGGTATTTCATGAATTGGTACTTTCCAAGGGTTGGCATTCTCTCCTTTTCATGGTGGTTGGAGTTAGGCTTTCTCCCTCGTCTTCCTTTATCTTTGGCATACCTTCCCTTGTCTCCCTCCTGTCGAAATCTCTTTACCACTCTAGTCCTCAGCATGCCTCGTGAGAGGGATCATTCCCAATGAAGCGCTCTCACCCACACGAATTTAGCAAGTGGCAAGGGTTTTTTTGATGGTGGTAGGGGTTTTGTTGATGGCAAAGGCTTTGATGATGTCGTATCCTCGTCTCCGCGCTACGACGAGGATTCTTATTAATGACACTCAAGCACTCCTTGGAGTTGTTTCAATGAAGAAGATACGGGCAACTTGGTGCCACCAGTTCCTGTCTACCCTCTCCCCTCTCATCCCTTTGTTTCTTCCCTTGTCCATGACTTCTATATATCATCTTCTATCCTTCTCTGCACAGGTTTCCCTCCTCTAAATTCACCCTCTTCTGCAAGGCTCGGCTCTTACCACGAGGTCCACTCGTGTCTTCCTCCCTCGGAAGACCTGTTAAATCTAATTTTTGATTTGTGAAGGAATATAGATGACCTGAAATTCAGTCTGGAGCAGATGCACCAATGCCTCTCATGGATTGTAGCTCATCATGTCAACATCAATTATTCGAATTCAGCTCTGGCCATTAGTGTGCAAGACACGACATTATTGGGGCATATGATTCCATTACCTCTGACGGCTCCAACAGGACATATTCATGAGCATATTCCTCATACTGAATAGTAGTATTGTTGTTATGGTTAATAGTTTTGTGCCTCATGGAAAAATGTTTGCCAACGTTAGAATAGTTTTATGGATTACACATGTAATCAATATGCACAGTTTATATTTTTTGGACTTAGATCATTTGAGGACATTGTGGGGAAATTTTAGACGAAAACTCAGGCAGTGACGGTTTGGTTTCCTTTATAGGCAACCTTGTCAATTATTCTACGATGGTATGTATATTTTCAAACATGTGAGGTAATACAAATTGCTTATTTACAAAAAAAAACAAAAAAAAATGCTACCTTTTATTCAATGGCAATGGCTCAAACTTTTGGTTTTATATGGATTATACATAGATCCAACTATAGAATACCAATCTATGAGAGTCCAAAGGTCCTTTTTTCATTTAAAAACCTCATATTTATGCTTGTAACCATTGGTTTGTGGCCTTCCAACTACACAATTGTTCAAATTCAACTCTCATATTCTCAGGATTTATAAAATTCACTGAGGAAAAGAAATTACATTACAAACTTAGGCTAAAATGTCTCATTAAATACACTCTATTTATAATAAAGGCTCAATGGTCTGATGAGATACTCCAAAATTGTTATTATATGATCTATCGTGCTTAGAATGCATGCAATAATGTGAATTTGCATTAATTTTCCCAATACCCAACTTTGTTGTTAAAACACAAGGTACAAATTTGTGTGAGAGGCTCAAAAAATGCACGTCAATAATCTTACAAGTGTCCTTTCGAGAAAATGAAACTTTTTGTTTGTATTTTTTCACATTTCCAACAAACCCATATCTCAGAACTTTCAAATTCACCTCCATTTTCCTACATAGAATATGCCAAGCCAATGAATTTTGTAATTTTCATTGAAATTGACAAAATTGCCTAGCTTCAATACAATGCATGACCAAGGTTCATTTCTTGGTCAGTTAAAGAGATTCAAATTGAAGAGTGCATGTTTTGTCATTGTTCACCTTTTTACATTTCTATATTTCCAATTTGAGCCTTGAAAGTTGTTGTTATGCACAAATACTCAAAAATGTCCTTGTTTTAGAGTGTCTCAAAAAGTTTGTGAAACCTTATCAAAATGCATACCAAATTTGTTTTATGCATGATTGAAGGAATTTTTCCAAGATAGTCAATAGAATTCCATGTTAGGCATAAAGCCCATAATTTGTATATTATTTCATGTAATTAAACTCCATAAGATAATTTTCAAGTTAGTGAGGGTTTATGGAATGTATTTTCAATGTATCTTTATTTATATTTTTTACCCCCATGACAGTTATTGTCGGTATTTCTCCATCCTATGTATATACTTCTTGATGTGATCATTAAGAAGTAAGAGGGGTGAGAGAGAAAGATTGAATCTCAAAGATGATCCAGAGGGTTATGGGTTCATGAGTCCTAATAATGATAGAAGGATCGGGGTATCTTTAAGTATCATGGCCAAGCTTTATATTTCCTTCAACATGCATAATTTTTCTTTGGTGTGCATTTTGTTAAAGTTGTGTAAAAGTGGGAAAAATGGGTAACTAGGCATTTTGGAAAGCCTAATGCATAGATAAATAGGTTTAGAATTGTGTAATTATGTCTCAATCCAAATTTCAGAACTTGTGTGTACTCAATTTGTCCATGGAATACATTTTTGTACTAACTGTGAAAGTTACAAATAGTATCAATTTTTTTTGGCAAACTTGGATTTTATTATACAAGATTTATTTTGAGTAATTGAGTATGATAGGTTGTAGAAAATGTTGGTAAGTTCATCTTGGGATATTTTTGTGTCTGTTTAGCATTAACTTTAGGTCCTATCATGCATTTTGTTAAGGCACTCAACCCTAATTTTTACCATGTGGAGAAAAGGTAAATTTGGAGTATTTTTATATAGCATAACATTTTATGTGTCAAAATAAAAGTATGAAATTGTAGGAAAGCG
This sequence comes from Picea engelmannii, assembly GCA_009831015.1. Lineage (NCBI taxonomy): Eukaryota > Viridiplantae > Streptophyta > Pinopsida > Pinales > Pinaceae > Picea > Picea engelmannii. The sequence goes on along the minus strand of ML811694.1, from coordinate 144,577 downwards.
TGTAATGAATAAATACACTCTATTCGATTTGAATCATTCAATTTGGCCTTGTAATGAAGGTTAGGTGTGCATTTCAGTGAAGTTGGTCAATTTTGATAAAATCATGGTCAACGGAGTTAGTCAATTTTGGTAAAATCATGGTTAGAGGCTAACTTGGTAGGTCCATAACTTGCATAAGAAGAATGGTTGAATGGTTTTGGTTGTGTTAGCTTATCAAACACCAGTAAGTCTCTAGGAAATAAGTTTAATTTTTATCATAGGAACCTCATGCATTTTATTAAGGTGAATTATTTCTACTCATGCCTTGTTTCTGAATGGTAAAATTGTTTTTTGATGGGAAGTGGGTATTTTGACATATAGGGTTGGATCTGAATGTTTAGAATTGATCTAGATTGGATCATTGTATAATTTTTAATCTATATTGGTACTTTATGAGTAGAAAATTAGAGGAATTGTCTTTCAGGGACCATTTTAGTGGCAGGTCCTAGTTTGAAAATTTGGAGTATGGAACCTTCTCGAGCCATTTTGAAGCTATGTGGAAGTTATGTCTCCCACAAGTTGACCTACCTTGTTGACCACCATGGTATGAGTGGATTCCATATCAGCCCCCACTACTCACGCATGTGGGGCTAGCCACATGTGGACTTTCAAAAAGATTCTAGAAGTTCCAAAAACCTTATCACTAATTGAGAGTTGAGGATGCAAAAACCCTAACCTGAGATGATTATCGGGCTATGTTAAATAGTGGGTCACTAGGAGGAGAAAGGGTTCCATTCTTTAGCATTGTACTTGTTCCATAGTTGAGCATATCATCTAAGAGTGGTATTTTGAGAGCATAAAAGAGGAGGTAGGAGATTATGTAGCATTCACTGAGGCCACAGTGTCAAAGACAACTCCATAGTGGGTGCCCATTTATTTGTACTTGTTTTTCATAATTAAAGAAAAGAGAGCAAAGCATAGGCCTCACCTTTTAGTTGGGTTTTTCCTCATATCAAGTTTCCCAGGATACATCTTGTGTTCATTTGTGTGGATGGTGTTTCCATTTGCTTATTATTTCTTTTCATATTTCAATTATTTTCATAAACTTCAACAATAAGTTAGTACTAACAAATCTGAGATCGAAGGAAATAGACATGCATAATAAAATATTTTAGTATAATACAAGATTTGTTGTGACAAATTGTTCTAATGGAATATCCACAAAAGTTTACAGATCGAGAATAAATGAAAAAGGGGTCATAGATGTCATCAAATGTATGTAATTCCATGTAATTAAATTTTAGGGCACTTGTGCATTGGTTCATGTAATTAAACTTCATAGGACAATTTTTGAGTTAGTGTTTAACAAAACGTTCAAAACATTAGATGAGTGACCTCAACATGTATGAGGATGATTAATGGTATATGACATGACAGAGTTTCATTAAAACCTTTCAAGTGTGCATTTACATTGCAAGGCATGCATTTCCTTAATTTTTATACACAAAGTTATGAAAAATTGAATTTATTTTTTAATTAGTAAGTTTTAATCTATCTTCCAATGTCAATGTTGATTATTTTGTTCACTTTGCATAGTAACCCATTAATGGATCATTCAAACCAGCCATCTAAATATAATATTCATGGGAAAAGAGGTAGACTCATAGCTGAAGAATTGTCTAATCTTCCAACTTTGGAACCACTTAACATGGTCATTAAATTCACTTCTATTGGAGGTAAAATGGTTGTTATCCATGCTTTTTGTTACTTCCGAGATTCTCACTTAGTGCAAAAATCCCCTAAGCACAAGTGATGAGACCCCAAGGGAAATTTAGGCAAGACACCACTATCACCTTACTGGATTTTCCTTTCTCACTTTAAACTAAAGATGGTTCTAGTCAAGGGGGGCTTCCTTATGGCCTAACTAAGCTTAATTGTTGTAAAGTGTGAAGGAGAGTAAAGTTTAGTTGGTTATATGTTTTAAGATTTATGATTAATGATTTATATTTTAGACTTAAATTAGAATTAAGTTAGCCTTCAATAAAATGTGCAAATCGCTTTAGACATGCGTGCAACAAAATTCAATGTGGTTTGTTCCTTGAAACAATAAACCAATTTTTAATTGCTGGAAATTTAGATTTGAACCAAGATTACGAAATACCTTGTAACAAAGATGAAAAGAGAGCTTGTACTAGCTAATTGATTAGATTTTAACCATGTACTAGACAAACTTGCCACAAGATATAGTAAATCAGTTTATATGCTGAAATTTCCAGATTTGTGAATTAGTTTAAGATGCCCTTGTGTGAATTAGTTTAACAATTATGAATCAATGCTTATGCTAGCAAATCATTTACTACGAAAAGATAAATTTGTCACAATACAAGATGAAATATGGTGATTTCTAGATTTGATCTAACCTTGTTAAATGATCCAACAATGAATAAATCTCAACTTTAGATCAGAAATTACTCAACCATTTAGATCGTATACCATCACAAGGCCTAAATTGCAAATTGCTTTATATGTATACCACAAAGTTCAACGATATTTGCTCCAATAATTAACAAATTGATTCTTTGATTCGTTGGATGATGTTATGTGAAAAAAATTACAGATATGAATAAAATTTGTTAAGTGCCCCTTGCTTAGAACTATTAGCAATTGTGAATCAAAGCATGTACTTGTAAATCAATTTACATTCCACCATGAAAATATGAAATTTTCCTTTAGAAAGTGCAAATTGATTTAAAAATCTATTAGACTGAAATTATTTGATGTGATTTCCATATTTAAAATCAATTTATTAAATTTCCTTATTTTAGAGATAAACAATAACCATAAACAAAGGCTAGATGTGGTAGATCCAAGTGAGATTTAACACTATAACAAAGTGATTTGTCTTTAGAACATTGAGCTCATTTATTAGACATGTTTAATGGATTAATTTGATGAGATTTCAGATCTAAATTAAAATGCTCCTTTCATAAATACAAACCAACAATGAACTAGGGCATTATGTGAGCAAATCAACTAGAAATTTAACACCATTAATGTAGATTTGCTCCTAGGAACCATGAACCAAATCTTAAAGATGTTTGTGTGATATTTCTTATAATAAATTTTTATATTTAGATAGAAAATTAGATGCCTCTTGAGAGATACAAATCAGCTAGTGAGAGAGGTCCAAAGTGAGCAAATTGATTAAGTCTTTGAGCTAGGAAAATCAATGATTTACTTCTAGAACAACAAGATGATATATAATCTGATTTTAATGACTTTATGTGATGAAATTTTAGACTTTAAATCAAATTCTTAAACACTTTCAGATTTATGAACTAGTAATAAATAAGGGTAACTTTGAGCAAATTAGTTAAGATTTGAGCTAGAAAAACCAATATTTTTCTTCAAAAATAACAAGTCAAAGTAAAAGTAGATATGCAAATGACTTGTGGCACAACCTAATCTATATTTAATTGGATAGTGTAACGTCCCCCAAACCAACTAGGGAACATTACAGAATACTAGTAAAATTAAAAAATTTACAACTAATTCAATTTCTTGTAGCTTCCAGCTAAGATTTACATACATATTTAACTGTTGTCTATTACCAGAAATCAGATGCATCTACATCATGCTAAAATAGACATGAAATGCAGCCAATAAACCAACATAACAACATATAAATTCTTCTCAAATAGACAGAGTTCTTGCACAACAATTTAACTCATAAATACAAGATAGAAAACAGATAAAACACTTACCTGTCAAATTAGTTGTCCTACCAGCTGCTTGGGACAGACATTCCACCCAACCATAAACTTGTTGTTCCAAATTTCAACATCAAGTCACCCCTGAGTTGAGGCTAGTAATCCACAAAAAAGGGTGGTCTCTTACTATCCACTCATAACTCAAAAATCCAACAACCCATTGATATTCTCCTACAGCTATCCCAATTTTCCACCAGCTCTCTTCCTCTTGACTTGCCCAACCCAAGGAATATACCCCTTCACTGATATCAGTCCCTCAGGCGTCCCATTCGTTTATCAAGGTCTCTTTGGCACATGTAACTAGGAATCTCTCAAATGAGAACTCAAGGGAACTTACTGCTAGGAAAAACTACCATCAAACAACAACAAACACTTGTTGTTACAATGCAACTCACACAGGAGTTCACTCTTCAGGAATGACAACCCGTCTCTTCAATCTTCAGCTCCAAAATGCTACAAAAATGCTCTAGCATCCTCTAGAATTCTCCCTCCATGGATATTCCAACTCCATGCTCTCTTTCTTGCTCTCTACTTGTTGTTCATGCCCAAAAATTGATTGTGTAAAATTGTTGTCCCAACCCATACAAATTTCCTCCCTTTGGCTTTCCTTTCTTGACTCACACACTCCCCCAAGCTTATTGTACTCATCCCCCATGTGCCCAATAACTATGGGATGTGACTTCTCACACCCACCCTCTTACATGTATTCAATGATTGGCTTTGGAAACACTCAATCAAAAATTAGAAGGTTCATTTACCAATAGAATTTTTAGGAAAATGGGTTGAATTAATATACATGGATAATTCCCCCTTGGACTCCTCTAAAACATTCTCCTAGACCCTCCCTTCTCTTGTGGATTAATTCATCCCCCATTTTTTTCCATGTCCCCTTAGCAGTTGGCATCACATTTTACTATTAACATTCAGAAATACAATTTGCATATTACATCGCTTGGTTGTAGCCACATATTATATCTACATTAAGGATTAATTAAACTGGGGATTATAATGGGGATGTTGCATTCCCCTCCCCTACAATTGTGTGTCGTCCTTAGTGGACACTATGTCGACATACATATATGTAAATTTACATCACAATACTGAGAAAATAAAATTATGCAATTTCACAACTTCAACAATAGTTCCAACCATAATCTCTCGTTCATATCAACCTGTCGACCCAAGGAATGCACCATTCGCTTATCAAGGATAATCCAAGGAATGTATCATTAATTTTTCAAGATTAACCCAAGGAATGAGCCATTCTTTTATCAGGGTCCCGAGCGCAGTTGGTTAGGACTCTGAGATGTGGTTCCATAACTCCAGTTACTCAAAATGGAGTCTTGCATTATGTTTTCTTCAAAATTGTCAAAAATTTGTGGGCAATATTCCCGCATGTTTTCTTCACGATCCCATGTAGAATCTTCAGGACAGTAGCAGGTCCATTGAACCTTTACCATCCCTATGGCCTTGTTCCTGAGCACATTGACTTTTCGGTCCAGGATGTGTAAGGGTTCCACCCAGAAATCCCCTTTATGCTACACTTGGAACACATTCCAATCAATTATGTGGTTAGGGTCAGGCACATATTTATTTAATAATGACACATGAAATACATTATTCAGTCTCATGGATGTAGGCAATGCTAGCATGTATGCAACTGGCCCTATCTTTTCTAATATTCCAAAAGGTCCACAATATCTTGTTGCCAACTTTGGGAAACTCCCTAATCTTAGTGAAATTCTCTTTGCTTTCACTTTTAAGAACACATGTTCGCCCACTTTGAAATATCTAAACACTATATTCTTGTATGCATAAATTTTCTACCTGTCCTGGGCAGTCTTAAATTTTGTTTGATCTCTACCATTTTCTCTTCCATTTCCTTCAACAAATATAGCCCAACAATTGCTCTATTTAATGGATTATCCCAACTCATTGGAGTGTTACACATTCTACCATACAATGCTTCAAATGTACTTGTTTTTAATGAGGCTTACTACCCATTATTGTAGGTAAATTCAACTAAAGGAATATAATCCTTCCACTTTGATGATTGATCCATCACATACATTTTGAGCATGTCCTCAACGATTCTACTAGTCTTCTTTGTTTTCCCATCTGACTCTGGGTGATACATTGTACTAAGATTTAGATTTGTCCCAAAGAATTTGAACAAACCCTTCCAAAAATTGGAAATAGACTTTGGATCTTTGTCTGAAACAATTTCCTTAGGAACTCCATGTAGCTTGGCAACTTCTTTCATGTAAATTTCTGCAATATTTGTTGCCTTGTGTGTTGTCTTCACAAGAATAAAATGTGTTGCCTTAGTCAATTTATCCACCACCACCATGATGAAATCATGTTGCTTCATTGTTCAGGGAAGTTTTGTAATAAAATCCATTGTAACTACTTATCACTTTCATTCTGGAATGGGTAATGGCTGCAATAACCCCGCTATATGCATATGCATTGTCTTTACCTTCTGGCATTCTATACATTTGGCTATGTAATTATCCACTTCTTTCTTCATTCTCGGCCAAAAGTATTGGTTCCTCACAACTGTAATTGTCTGTTGATATCCTAGATGTCTAGCATATGGCACATGGTGCATTTCCTTTAACACTGCATTTTTCAGTTCATTGGGATTTGGTACATATACTTTTCCTTTGTATACGAGAATTCCATCTTCTTTCAGCTCATAATAATTAATTTTTTGTTGAAAATTTCCTTCTTGTAATCTTTCTTTTATTCTCAAATATTGTTGATCGGAAATTGTTGCTACAATAATTTTATCTTTCATATCATTATTGTACATGCTAATGGTTGCAACATGCACTTCATGAGATCTCTTACTGAGTGCATCAACCACTTGATTTTCCTTGCCCTTGATATGCTTAATTTCAAATTCATATTCACTCAAAAATTCTAGCCATCTAGTTTGACTAGCATTTAATGTTGGTTGTCCAAACAAATGTTTCAAACCATAGTGATCTGTCCTTAACTCAAATTTCCTCCCCGTGAGGTAATGTCTCCACATTTTTAATGCATGTGCAATTGTTGTTAACTCTAGATCATGGGTGACATAGTTTTTTTCATGCTCTTTTAATTTTCTAGACTCCTAACATACCACATGATCCTTTTGACTGAGAACTCCACCAAACCCTTCCTTGCACGCATCCGTCCACACCACAAAATCTTCATCTAGATATGCAATATTCAATATTGGTGCACTTGTCAATTTGTCTTTCCGTTGTTGAAAGCTCTCTTCACATTTGGAAGTCCAATCAAATTTCACTCCCTTCTTTTGCAAAGAAGTGATTGGACTTGCAATATTTGAGAATCATTTTATGAATCTTCGGTAATAACAAGCAAGACCCATAAATGATCTGACCTCTATTACATTCTTTGGCGTTGGTCATCCTCTAATGGCCTCTATCTTCTTAGGATCAAATTCTATCTCTTCCTTTGAAATTATATGCCCCGAGTAGTGAATATTCTTCTGATAAAATATGCACTTACTTAGCTTAGCATACAATTTATGCTCTCTTCAAACTTGCAACACTATTCTTAAATGTTGTTCATGCTCCTCTTCTGACTTAGAGTAGATGAGTATATCATCTAGGAACACAATTACATAATTTTCTAGGTACTCCCTGAACACTCCATTCATTAGGAACATAAAAACAGTTGGGGCATTTGATAACCCAAATGGCACTACCATGAATTCATAATGTCCATTTGTTATCCTAAATGATGTCTTGTTGATATATTCTTTTTTTATCCTCACTTGATGATAACTTGATCTAAAGTCAATCTTCAAAAATATTCATGCACCTTTTAGTTGATCAAACGAATCATCAATCTTTGGCAAAGGATATTTATTCTTTATGGTGACCTTATTCATCTATTTGAAATCAATACACAACCTTAATGTTCAATATTTCTTCTTTACAAAAAGAACTAGGGATCCCCAAGGTGACACACGGGGGCATCTATATCCCTTCTTTAACAACTCTTCAAGTTGCATCTGCAACTCTTTCAATTCTAGCGTGCCCATTCTATATAGCGTCTTGGACACTGGGGCAGCTCCTGGCACTGCATCAATAGAGAAATCAATGTCTCTCTTTGGTGGCAACCATGGGATCTCCCTAAAAACATCTTCAAAATCCCTCAAGACTTGATGGTCTTCAATGCTTGCCACTTTATCTTTGGTTGCCTCTTTCATATGGGCTACGAAAATTTGACATCCCTCCCTGAAAATCTTTTTCAACTGCATAGATGAAATCTCTCTAACAACTACAACTCTTGGAATGCCTTGAATCTTGTCTTGTTTCCCTTCTTCGTTAAGACATGTGATTGTCTTGTTGTAATAGTCTAGGACAACATGGTGTTTTTCCAACCAATCTATGCCAATCATATGAACTTGATGGTATGATGTTTACATCTATCTTTGTGTTGAGTCCATTAATTTTTATAAGACAATCTTTAACTAGCTCATTGATTTTCCTCTTAGCTCTTGTGGCTAATTGAACTAACCAAGATTTCTTATGCTTACTCTTTTGCAAGTGAAATCCTTCAACAATGTTAGAGTTTATGTAAATATGGCTAGATCCATAATCAATTAAAATTGTTATGGTTTGGTTATCAATATTACCCTCCACTTCAACCATGGGGGATTGATACTCTGCTTGCTTGTTGTCCAAGGCTGCATAAATCCTTCGCATGTTTCCTCCCATGTCTTCCATTGTTTGAGCCTCATGAATATTGTAGAAAATCCTCATTCTTTCTCCTTTGTGAGGGCATTCCCTATATAAGTGATTTCCCTCACATCCCCAACATTGTATAGGTTGTTGCCTTGGCCTTTTCCCAAAAGAATCTATAGTCTTGTGCTCATTTTGGGCTGATTGACCTTGCTAATTTTCTTGGGAATTATTCTTGAAAAATGGTGGCTTAAAACCTTTCTACCTCTGATCCTTTTTCCCTTTCATCTTGTCATTCCAACCTTTTTGGGAAAATGGACTTCCTCTACTCTACTCATAAAGATGTTTTTCTATCATTGGGGATTCTTTCAAATGTTTGGGGTTATCATATTGAATCTTATCACTACAGAAAGAAAGTAACCCACTTATAAACCTTTGGATTTTGACTTTCTCATTCTTTATGAAGTCAACATACTTCAGCAACTTAAAGAATCTTTTCTCATATTCCTCCATTGTCATGGTTCCTAATGTTAGTCCTTAACCTTGTTTTTGACTGATTGGGTGTCCTTAGTGCTTGTTATACCCATTTTCCATGATTTTTTTTTAAGCTTTGTTTTTCCCTCTTGGCTTGGAAGCTTATTTTTCAATCTTTTATGCACGTTTTAAATGATTTTGAGGTTTTTAAAGATTAGGATTTGATATGAAAATTTTCTTTCACATCACTTGTCCTTTCCTCGTTTGAATTTTCAAATTTTGTCAAAATGGAAAGGGCGCTACAAGAATAGTGCTATTATTGCAACGTCGGGAGTAATGATAGTTTTGCATGCGCCACCTTACCCATATCATGTTCTAACGTTCAAAATCATTCCCAGAAGATATACATAACCTTTATGATTTATATCGGGTTATATTGTTCAATGATGACACTCATTCAAAGGGATCGGGTTGTACTTGATAGCTTGATATCAAATCACAACTTCCTGATTATGATTCTTTATGTATGAAGTCATGATTTATCTATTTTGGTATGCATATCGGTTCATGCATGCTCTGCAGGTGAAAGAAGTCTTCCACAGCTCCCAGACTTTGACAGCTTCCAAATACTAAAGTGCATGAGATGACATGATTTTGGAAAACCTTTCAAAACATCTTAACAAATATTCCGAGGAATGTTTGGAAATTAAGGGCTTGGTTACGGATTTTTGGGGTCAACAAACAAATCATTCATAAGAAGTTGCAAGAAATCGCATTGCATATGAAAGCATAGATCATTCAAAAGAAAACATTGTTGATCATGTGATACGTTGCATGTGGTTCAATATATTGAAAACATTGAAGGAATATATAGTATTGAAGTGCAGAAAAAGAAATGAAGATTTCTTTGAATGTTGCTATCTTTTGATTCATGCAAAGCGACGAGAGTGGAGACTGAAATTTATGACCAAGATCATAGTAGATAGAAACAAAGTAAAATATATCACTTAGATAATTTAATAGCATATGTGGTCATGGAAGAGTGCCAATTTCATCAACAAGTCATGTACCATTTTGATCTCACACCACTATCATCGAGTTTGGCAATTAGTATTTTTTGCTTTCTACCGTAAAGAAATTATATCAAATGTTAACTTTGAGCATCTACTTAAATCATTGAAAGGGTCGGTAAACGATATGGAGAAGTTGTTGGATTGTACAAAGAATTTTGACAATAACAATGACATGGAATTCATTTCACCATCTATCTTTCAAAATATTGTTATTGGTCCAGAAATATTCTTGAATTATCTTTCAAGGCATACTGGAAAAGTTATTGATCATAAGAGACAGAGCAAGTTGCCTATTGAGGACTCTATAAAACATTGTTGGCCTTGAGGAAGCTCTGCCATGAAGCTTTCATGTTGGGAGTTAACTGGGATGATAACATATGGTCATGTGATGTGATTTTTTCTAAAAGTGGTATGAAACTAGAACTATTAATCCCCATGGATGTTGAATCTATGGCTCGGAAAGATAACACCATGCAAAGGAGTAGGCCTATTGCAAATATTTCAAGGTGTGGTTCAAGAGAACCATAAGAGTGTTGTGTGTCAAAGAAGCATGACATTCAAACTTCTCATATCAAAATTTCTGAAAAATATGTAAAGTAGAGACTCAATTAAAGGAAGATTTTTCGGTCCCAAAAGAGAAACCTGAATATTCCAAGCATCTTCAAACTGAGAGTACACCAGTTGCAAAGAATAAGGCCAATTCAAGCAAAAAAGGAAAACACAAAGAAAAGATCAAAAGAAGAAAGACAGAAATCAATACAGGAATACTCTGTTTTTTTCCCTATTCAGTCTTCATATTCAAGAGCAGTTTCTGAAACTATGGAGATGAGTTATTTGAAAACAAAAGAGATGTTTTTTGGGAACAAGCTTATTCACAAAAACCTCTCTCGGTTTTTACATTGCTATCACATTTTAAGAGATTTGGATATATCTTTGAGGCCTATTTTTCAGATATTTCACAATAAATAATTTTTTGTTTTAGTCACTAATTTTGGGCGAGGTTTCAGAACAGTTGGAGATGAATTTTTGTAAACCAAAAGAGGTTTTTTTAGTAACAGGCCCCTTCACAAAACCCTCTCTCATTTTTTACACAACTATCACATTTTTGGATATACGAAGATATTTTTGGACCCTATTTTTCAAGAATTTGCCAGATCTATCTTCCAAAAAAATCTCATGGACAGCAGTTGATAAGCCACTTGATCAATTTGACTTAGAGATCAGATATAATCTTCTCCTTGATTATTTGAAACAAGAAACTAAATATAGATGAGGAGGTTTTCAGATCCATTTATTTTGGATCTTTATAAATATGTATTATTTCTATATAAACAGTGTAGAAGGAGAAGTTAGAGGTCGATAAGTTGGGCATTCAGAGACCTTTTTGTAAAATTCATTGTAAGACAGTTTATATTCCATATTGATACTAAATGGAAAAGGTATGTTGATGGTCATATTTTCTTTCATATCTTACTCTACTTCTTTTCTTAATTGAATTCGTTTATTCTATTGCAATGCATTTGATTTCTTGATTTTAAGGAACACAGTGAAAATTTTGTTGTTTTTGTTTATTATCAAGGTTGTCTTCAAGTACATGTTCTTGTTTCTCAATGATATTTTGAAATAAGAAATCTATATGGAGTTGACATATTGAATACTCTCATATATTCTTTTCTTTATTTACCCTATTGTCTGATCTATTTATGTGACTACCATTTATTAAATCAGTGGGATGTTTTATGGATTTACATTGAGTTATATGTTTATTTGAATCCTTGAACCAGCTTTCAACCACTTTCTAAAAATCTATTCATAAAACCCTTAAAATACCATTGCAATAACATGATTATGCCCTAGCTTTCCCTCTCACATTCAAGTGCAACTTTAGGGACTAACACCTAACTTGATTTCAAAGAACTCTTTCATCTTTATTTCATAATAATGCACGGACAAATATTTCTCTTGGAAATATTCTTTGAACTGCCTCCATGAGATCATCTTCTCATTAAGTTGTTTGGCTTGCTTAAGTTGATCCCACCACATGGTTGTCTTTCCTTTCAAGTGGTAGGTTGCAATTCTATCTTTTACCCTGGAGGAGTAATCATGTAGCTGGAAATATTTCTTCATTTCTAACATCCATGCCTCGCCCTCTTCTCCTTTCATGTGCTCACCATTGAAATTTGGTGGCTTAATTTTCTTGAACTTACCTTGCAAGATGTCTACCTCATGCCTTCTCCTTTACCTCTTGACAAGAGACAAACTTGGGCTGCTCCTTGGCCCTGAACTTGCATGATTTCTTCTGGTGGATTACATTGGCTAATGATGGTGCATGATCATGCTTCTTGAATGCCTATCATTTCCATGATCATCCCTTTTTCTTTGGGATCTACATGTAGTCACTTGTCTAGAATTGGTTGTTTTCTTGGTGCTAGAGACTTTGTTAACTTTCTTATGTAACATATTTAAAATTTGAAGTTTCTCTTCCTGAGATTTCATAATCCTTTCATTATCATCTCTATAGCTCTACACTTATCTATGTAGACTTCTCATAGTTACAGGCTATTGCTTGTCTCTTCTCCCATTAAACTTTGTCTTAACATTACCCATGTTGACATGAAGACCTATGATCTCCTCCTCATGGCTATAATATCCCTGAGCATATTCCATGACTCCAGTCCTCATATAAGAACCAAAGTTGTCTTCCTATACCTCTAATTCTACAAGAAATGTGCATGTAATAATTATTGTTAGAACATGCATAGCATAAAACATTTCATCAATTAGAATACAAGTTACTCTTTATCCCAATTTATGGAGGAAAAAAAGCACCAAATCTAGATCAAATTCCTTAGATGCATTCCTCTCTTAAACAACACTCCAATGACTATACCCATGCATCAATCTAAGTTCTGAGAAAAAAGTTACAACATTTACATCCTGAAATTTCCACTCTTTTACTATTTCAAAAATATCTTTATTAATTTCTGGAAACATTTATTGCCCAAAGAAAAATTTTGGGTGGAAAGGTCTCTTCTCCTCCTCGATGCCTTTCCAAAAATTATTCTTTTGCTCAAATCTGAGCTCTGAGTTGAAAGTTATGATCTAGAGAAGTTTTGATTGTTTTACTCAAATTACCCTTGTATGCTACATGTGTCTTATTTTTCTTCTTGCACCTTCTTTTTTACATAACCAGATCTTAAATTTGGCTTCATTGTTTTTTTCTATGGTTCATAAGCTTTCCATAGAATATGATTGTGCCCCAAACGAACCTCTGAGCAAGGATTTATGCCCTCTTGAAGTAATCTGGAACTGGAATTTTTACCCTTGTTGTTTTGGTTGTAACTTTCTCATATCATATTTGTTTTGCAAACATATTAGCTCATTGGAAAAATCTCCTCGAACTCTTTTATTTAAGTTGCAATGATTATATGCGGTGACTAGTTACTTATAGTCTCAAAAAATAGAACTCCTCAAAATGATGTTTAGGCCTTCAAAATTGCCCTTCAAGTTAATGACCTTCAAAAATATGACAAATTTGGAAAATTTCATATAAAATTGATTATTTTACTATTATAATAGCCTTTTAAATATGAGACATTGATCTCAAATCGAGTGTAATCTAAGTCGTTGATCTGAGATCCATTGATGATCGACACTTTACTTTGGACGTATGTGTTACAAGGAAAATCTCTCCATGGCTAGGGGTAAACCACAACAGACGGAAATGATTGCAGAAATCAACTCTACTCTAAAGTATGTTATATAAACAAATATGCTAGCAAGACAAGATAAAAGACCTACCTCGTCCGGACATTCGATGAAGTTCATCATTGAGCACTTGACCCAAAGCAATATACCTGCAATTAGTCCTCAACAACCAAGCAACGCAAGCATATGGTGATAATATATGATGTTATCACATTCAATAGCATAATCCATCAACATTCATAACAAATATGCCCATGGAATAATAATTCAAATATTTGCAAGATGTTAATTGGACGAGAAAAGAGTATTTATATTAAGATATAATCAGTAGAAGTGAAAGAGTTATAGACTTCCGTGTCGGCACGGTTCGGAACCGAGAAACTAAGTTACTTCCATCTGGGCCTCCACCACTTCAATCCTCCACCAAATGCAAGTTCATACAAGAGAGACAATAAAGTTATCAATCATTAAGGAAAGAGCTTGGGGGTTGAACAATGTGTTCAAACTTAAAGGATAAAGGGATGCAGACTCAATGTGAAGTGAATAATTCCTCCAAAGTAACTTTGCTCTCAAATTTGAATTATTTCTCCCCTTTTCCATAGCTCGGATTTAGCCTTCAAGTGGAACTGAAGGGCCGAGTCAGAATGTTTCCAGTATATGGAAGGCCAAGGATCATTGATCTCATGACATGACATGGAAACCCGACACTATTTTTCAATTTTGGGCACATTTCACGATGTACGCAGGTTGTAGTGGTGCAACCTGCATATATGCATGTTGTATAGTAGGCAAGGTGTGTATATCTGGAAAAATTGTATTTTTAGCTCTGGGATTTGTAAAAGGGGACTTCAAGTCTACATAGGGAAATGGAAAAAGTCCTTATGTGCAAGATTGCATGGGGTGAGGCAAATCTTGCTATAATAGATGCCCCCTAATGTGTGAGGTCAAAGGAGTATCTGCGATGGCCGAAATACACTATAAAAAACCCAGAAGTGGAGTAATGGGGATCCAGCTGGAAAAACTAGTTTCTCATTACAATCTGTACTGACTTTGCATACATGGCTGCCAATTTTAATTACACTGCAGATAAATGTGAAAATATACCAAACAATTGTCCATAGGCAAATACAAATGCGGTTACATGCCAAAGGTTGTCATAGTCATGAACAAGGCCTAGTAGAACAAGTCTCAAAATCAATCTGAAGATATTTGTATACAATGGAGTACAATATGATCTCCCATGATTATTGAAGTCACACGGGTATTGGTCCAATGAAAAGGTGGCAACAGCTCCAGAAAGTTGCGGCTACATGTTGATGTCTTCAAGTCTTCTACACAATCCGCCAAAGATGCAAGTCTACATCGTGTGAATAAAGGAGTTGAGGTTGAACACAATGAGACTTCATTTGATTACCGGTCATTGAGGTATACTGTTAAAAACATGAGATAGCCTACCTCATGAAAGTAGGTATCAAGGCATCGAATACATTCTTACAAGTGTGAATAAAGGAGTCGGGGTCGAACACTTGAAGAACCCATCGATCATGAGACATTGATGTATTCCCAACTGTTGATGGCGAGAGAACCTGACACTAATGATTGCAAGCCTCTAGGTACTCATAGGACTTTAGGTCTCATTTCCATAATAGATGAGCTAAATTCGATGGAAGGAGACCTGCTGAAAGGAGAGCATTAAGGCATTTCTCATCATCCAGCATGAGGTACAAAGCAGGAGCTTGATGATTTGGAGGAAATTGGACGAATAACATGTTCACGAACCAACGACCTTATGCATCTTTTGTTGGTTGTGGAGCCTGATTATCTTCCTGATTCATAGGTCTTTTGTTTTCAGCCGTTTTTATACCCCATGAAGTATTTACACCCTAGAAGTATGTACACTCTTCCACGCGGGGGAGTGCAGAGGGGGGTTACCCCCTCTGCGGGATCCGGGGGTAAGCGGGCCCCCGGCGGGGGTTCGAGGGTGAAGCCCCTAAAGGAAAAATTTCCTTGTAAATGTATATTGTAATTTCATTGCAAATCTGAACCATTCATTATAAGGTCACAGATCTAACAGTAGAAATTATGTTAGGGTTTTTTGCCTTAGAAGGCAACCCTCTGTTATGAGGGAAATGTATTTTGGCTATGCATTATATCGAATGTTGTATTTTGAGATGAGAGACTATGAGAGAAAGAAGAGGAAGTTACAGTGGGTCTGTTGTAGGTTGTATCCCTTCATATGTTGGATAATAATAAAGGAAGAACCTGGCAATTTCTCTGGTGGACGTGGCCCAGCCTGGGTGAACCACGTAAATCTGTGTCTCTATTGTATTGTGTATCTTCTATGTTCTATTTCCGCATTTGTTTTATTTTATTGCTCCATGGTCCTATTTTTCTAACAATTGGTATCAGAGAGAAAGGTAACTCGCAGGAAAAGAGGATTCCTGGTTCGAGTGGGAGCAATGTCGGAAGATGGAAAGTTTAGGGTCAAAAAATTTAACGGCCAAAACTACTAGTTATGGAAGATGCAGATGGAAGATTATTTATATCAGAAGGATCGATTCCTACCATTGGGAGGAGTATCAAAGAAGTCGATGGCTATGAAGGATGAAGAATGGGAGATTCTTGACAGAAAGGCTCTAGGAACGATACGATTGAGCCTGGCAGCGTCAGTGGCTTTCAATATTTAGAAAGAAAAGACAACGAAGGCTTTGATGGACGCATTGGCTAAATTGTATGAAAAAACCTAGGCGTCCAATAAGGTATTTCTAATGAAGAGATTATTTAATATGTAGATGTCAGAAGGTGGGTCTGTTGCAGATCATTTAAATGATTTTAATATGTTCACTAATCAACTAAGTTCTATAAAATTGGACTTTGATGATGAGGTCAGGGCTCTTCTAATATTGTGCTCATTGCCAAAAAGCTGGAATGGCTTGGTCATGGTTGTAAGTAACTCTGTCTCTGGTTCAAATACTTTAAAATTTGATGATGTTGTTGGTGTTATCCTTAGTGAGGAAATGCGATGGAAAAGCAGAGGTGAGACATCAGGTAATGCATTGAACATGGAGAGCAGAGGAAGACAAAAGGATAGAGAAAAGGGATCAGGGAACCACGGGAATTCTAGAAAGGGCAGATCCAAATCTAGACTTAGAAAGATAGAGTGCTGGAATTGTGGGAAGAAAGGACATCTGAAGAAAGACTGCAGAGATCCAAAGAAACAAAGAGATGGACAACAGGAGAGAAATCAGGAATCAAATGTAACAAGTGATGTGTTACAAGATGCTTTGATTCTTTTTGTAGATAATATTTCTGAGTCTTGGGTAGTAGATTCAGGGGCTTCATTTCATGCCACACCCCATAACAAACATTTTCTATATTATGTTCAAGGTGATTTTGGACAGGTTCATTTGGGTGGTGATGCACCATGCAAAATTGTTGGAATGCGAAAGGTAAAAACAAAGCAACGCAATGGAAACCAATGGTTGTTGAAAGAGGTAAGACATGTTCCAGATTTAAGGAAAAATCTAATTTCAACAAGGCAGTTGGCAAGTGAAGGTTGTATATCCATATTTATAGATAAGACGTGGAAATTCATCAAAGGATCATTGGTGATAGCAAAAGGAGAGAAGGTAGGTACATTGTATTTATGTACTAGTAATATTGACTCTTCTATCTCTTTAGCTTCTACAAGAGTGGATATAGCATTGTGGCATCATAGGCTTGGAAACATGAGTGAGAAGGGTATGCAGGTAATTCACAAAAGAAATTTGTTGCCAGATCTTAAACAAATTGATTTGGACTTCTGTGAGCATTGTGTTTATGGAAAACAGAAGAGAGTCCGATTTCTCAGAGTCGGAAAAGAAAAGAAGAATGAAAGGTTAGAGCTTGTGCATACAGATGTATGGGGACCAGCTCGGGTATCATATCTTGGTGGATCTCGTCACTATGTTACTTTTATTGATGATGCAACTAGAAAAACTCAGGTTTATTGCATTCGACAAAAATCTGATGTTTTTGATACTTTTAAGAAATGGAAAGCTTTGGTTGAGAATGAGACGGGAAAAAGTTTGAAGTGTCTTAGATCAAATAATGGAGGTGAATATTGCAGCAAGGAGTTTGATGATTACTGTTCATACCATGGGATTCGTAGAGAGAAGACAGTTCCAATAACACCACAAGAAAATGGTGTGTCAGAAAGGATGCAGGACAATCATAGAGCGTGCAAGGAGTATGAGATTGCATGTTGGTTTTCCCTTACAGTTCTGGGCAGATGTTGTAGATGTTGTTGTTTACTTAATAAACAGAGGACCTTCAAGCTCTTTGGATGGTAGAATTCCAGAGGAGGAATGGACAGGAAAAAAGGTAAACTATTCTTTTTTTAAGACTTTCGGTTGTGAAGCATTTGTCCATATTGAGAAAGAAAATAGAACAAAGCTTGAGGCAAAATCCAAGAAGTGTACCTTTATTGGATA
>ML811694.1:110650-124922 GCA_009831015.1 Picea engelmannii | reverse complement strand
TTTGGTTACAGAGGTTTATGGAGGAATTGGGAAAGAAGCAAGAGAATAACAGGTTGTACTGTGACAATGAGAGTGTCATTCATCTTGCAAAGAACTCAGCCTTCCATTCGAAGACTAAGAATATACAGTTGAGGTACCATTTCATACGATCCGTCTTGGAAGATGGACATTTGAAGTTGGAAAAGATACACACTAGCCAGAATGTTGTAGACATGTTAACAAAGGGAGTAACCAGGGATAAATTGAGTTATTGCTCAATTTCAGTTGGTCTTCAAGAATGAAGATGAAGATGAGAAATTTTCCAGGTCCAAGAAGGTTCAGAGTCTAGCATATACAGCATTGGTGGAGTTGTTGAGATCAGTCTCCAAGTGGGATATTGTTGGTTGTGGAGCCTGATTATCTTCTTGATTCAGAGGTCTTTTGTTTTCAGTCGTGTTTATACCCCATGAAGTATTTACACCCTAGAAGTATGTACACTCTTCCACGTGGGGGAGTGTAGAGGGGGGTTACCCCCTTTGTGGGGTCCGAGAACAAGCGGGCCCCTGACGGGGGTTTGGGGGTTCGAGGGCGAAGCCCCTGAAGGAAAAATTGCCTTGTAAATGTATATTGTAATTTCATTGTAAATCTGGACCATTCATTATAAGGTCGCAAATCTAACGGTAGAAATTATGTTAGGGTTTTTTGCCCTAGAAGGCAACCCTCTGTTATGAGGGAAATGTATTGCGACTATGCATTA
This sequence comes from Picea engelmannii, assembly GCA_009831015.1. Taxonomy (NCBI): domain Eukaryota; kingdom Viridiplantae; phylum Streptophyta; class Pinopsida; order Pinales; family Pinaceae; genus Picea; species Picea engelmannii. The sequence continues at coordinate 124,186 of ML811694.1, read as the reverse complement.
TAGCGAATATTGTATTCTGAGATGAAAGACTATGAGAGAAATAAGAGAAAGTTACAAAGGGTTTTTTGTAGGTTGTATCCCTTCATATGTTGGATAATAATAAAGGAAGGACCTGGCAATTTCTCTGGTGGACGTAACCCACACTGGGTGAACCATGTAAATCTATGTCTCTATTGTATTGTGTATCTTTTGTGTTTTGTTTCCGCATTTGTTTTATTTTATTGCTCCACGGTCTTGTTTTTCTAACATCTTTCGTGTGTGCCAAGTGCAAGCGGTACACGAAAAATACCCTCTAAATAGAAGCCAATGAGAAAAACTGCTAACAAAGGCGAGGAAACCACCAATAATACTAATGGCATCTAAGAAACTGCACGAATCCCAATGTGTAAATAGATGTCTTGTCGTCGAACACAAGGGAAACCACCCAGTCAATGACCAATGACGAAATGTCAATTGTTGAGTTTGTTAATATTATGGTAGCTGCGGGAGGTATTTACCCCCACGTGTGAACCTGACAAGAATAGAATACTCTGGGAAGCAAGAGAAACCCTAATGAGTTGGCTAATAACCCTAGAATCCTTGTCGGCTCAAGAAGATAATTTATATTAGGCTATTAGCCTCGAAGAGAAGAAGTCGGCCAGAAATTATAATAATATACTGAACAAACATCCAGAAGGAGAAGTTGACCCCAGCAAAACTGGCAGAACCACTATAAATACAGGGCGCCAGTTCTCATTTGCAGCATCTCAGAATTGCAGTTTCCCAGTTGATGTGCACTGCAGTTGCAGTCTGGTGCGCAGGTTTGGAGGAGGGTTGCAGTTGCAGCTGCAGCAGCAGCTAGTTTCAGTTTTGGCTTGGATATCTCTTGGCTAAGGTTTGGGACTATCTGATCAGTTTTTGTGATGTGTTATCCTTGGGATTGATGCGCTACTCTTTGTTTGGCTATCTATCCTAGGGTTTGCTTCCGGAGGAATTCTTAGTCAAGGTTAAGGTGCTCGGAGGGAGGCTTCGACCTATGGTTGAGTGACGAAGGTATCGTCAATGGTAAAATGAGCACACCATCTTCTATATTCTAACAGGGTTCAAGGTTACCTACCAATGAGGAAAGTAGGACCAAGGTGCGTAATAGGACTACAACTTCAAGTGATTCTAAGACAAACTAAGGGTATGCCCGACATGCGAATTCAAGAGTTCTGAGGAATGATTGACACAGGTTGATAGACATCCTTTGAACAAGAGCATGAGACATATGGAAGACTCTGGCAACATAGACTCAGTGATGAAACCATGATATGCAGGAGGCATCAATCAAACTCTCCATAAGGACTGGAAGACTAACCAGTTGGGGGAGTAAACTCTTTGTAACGAGCTTAGCTTCCTAAGGCCATGCTAAACCCAAAACTATGATAACAAGTGGACTCAATAACTTTGTGTTATGTTCAAAAGTGACACGACTGCTACCAATATAAGATAATACTCTCTTCCCGTCCATCTTTTATTTATTTTTCATAGTCAAATGAATGCTATGATACAGAGGAGGAAACGAGTGTCACAAGTAAGAAAAACTAGTTCTAGCAGTGGAACATACTTATTCTCAATGCAAGGAGGTGCATGCAGGAGATGAACACTTGGGGGAATGTTCCCTCCTGGATATAGGTGTCAAGTTGCAAAGGATATAAACGAGGCTCTGCTTGGTTGAGGATGCAAAATTGTTGAGGCAGACGGTTTATAACGCAAAGCGAGAACCGTTCATAGGCTCAATACTACAAGCAAGGGCATGAGATTCAATCACAACTTAATGTCAAAAAATTTCCTTTTTCATAATCTTAGTCTACTTGGTTTGAAAAGGGGATAAACTTGTACCAAATAGACGTCCTTTCAAATCCAATTTACGAGTGTGAAAGAGACAATCTCACTTGGCAATATTTTATCTTTTTGAAAACGAGTCGGATAAGAGCTTAATTCAAACTTGGTTGGGAGTTCTCTAGGTATAGGTCAGCATGTCTATGAGTGAGAAATGAGGCTTAGCATAAAGTCATGTATTAGCTATAAGGGACTCCTGGTCCTACGGAAAAATCTTGGCATGGGCACCAAATGGATCAGAGGATCTAACTAGGGTACCCATGTTTGGTAAGTCTCTACCATTTGATAACGACGTGTCTTGTAGTAGATGGAGGGTTATGTGTCACTAAAAAATGGGTTTGTACCTAAGGCATATGAGTGACAGTTATAGGACAATGCAAGTGTGCATGATGGAATGGATACCTATCCTATATGCGAGGTACCGAAAATACCTGTCCGTAGTTACGAACGGTCAACATAACACTAAAAACCACAAGAATCCCTAGTGAAAACTACAAAAACCAACTCAATACACTGTTGTATTAGTCCATTAGGGAAAAATACGATTTGAAACTATGTAAAGTGGTAAAAATTGCTATAAATAGTAACAAAAACCAAATTTTGCTATGTCATTTGACTTTTTTACCCAAATAATGAATTTTGGACCAAACTACCTTCGATCTTCAACTAGTGATTGTGGGAGCATCAAGTGACAGAAATAGAGACTGTATAGACAAGGTAATTCCTCTTCCCCTCCTCTTCCTTTCTAGTGGATTACATTTTGTATTTATGTTTCAAATTTCAAGTTATTTAAGGCGCAAATTAGAGATTTAGGTGTACGCGGGCTACCATTCATCAGGTCGTGTATACGCAACGTTATACGCGGTTGTGTAAAAGTCAGCCAGCGTATACTCATCCCTCTACGCGAGTGTGAATGTTGGAGCCCATGTACATGTCCGTAAACAAATTTTTTGATGGTTGCTAACTCAAAAAGTGATGTTTCTCTGGCAAGATGGTGCTAGAATGGAGGGAAAGGGAACATGAGGAGGTAGATGTTGCTATGGAAATAGATCTGAGGGCCCAAATGGCCTTGAAAAGATGCGGGGTGTACAAGTCTTGGGCACTCAAAGGGATGAGGGCCCAAGGGTGGTTTCTACAGTTGGTCGTGGATTACTAGGATCCACATAGTGAGAGCTTCAACCTTGATGGGCAACCATTAAGGATTGAAGTCGAGGATATATATTTCTTGACGGGGTTGTCATGTCGGGGTGAGGTGGTGAACCTCAAAGCACAGGAGCTCAGAGTGGTATGAAGATATAAAAGTACATAGATTCTTACTGTATAGCAGCGACCGATAAGGTTGGGAGTCATCTCCCCATCCAAGCGTTAAACAATCTAAGCCCCAAAATTGTTTTCCTCGGTCTGACCCAAATCACAGGATCGACTTTGTTGCACCAGGAATTGAGACTGCTTATGTTCTACTCCATCGAGTGTTTGAGACCCACAGTGTACGATTGGTGCACCTCGCTACAGGCTAATATGAAGAGCCAGTTGGCAAAATGAAAATTGGGTGACAAGAGGAACTTCGGGTTTTCATCCATCTTGTGTAGCTTTTTCTTCGAGCGGGTTCCAAGTTTGGGACCTAGAGTTGAGATCATTCCTCGAGGACCTCACGATCCATCCATGCCATGGTGGACCGAGGTGATGAGACGGCAGGGGGGAGGTAGGGTGCCCACACCCTACAGCGATGATTTCTTTTACTGGTGGAGACAACAGGTCATTGCTCTGGATGACTACCCTTATGCACGGATTGACTTCACTGGGGACCCTGACATGCCATTGCCACTAGGGACCGCCTACGGGGACATAGGTATGTCAAAGTTTTTAAATATTTCATTTTTTTTGTATTTTTGTATAGGAAAACAAAAATATTTTTGGATGATGTCTAAGTACTACCTAGCCACGTGTGTGACGAAGATGTAGGTCCGCAACGATCGGACGGGATTTCACGACATCGTCAGAGGCACTGGGGAGATGAGGCGGTGGGAGGAGAAGCAAAGAGAGTCCTTCAAAATGTGCAGGGAAACCTGTATCGTTTGACACATAGGATTTTGATGGTTCAGGTAGAGGATCTATCGAAGGCCATGCAGCGGCAGGTGGTTGGTGTGCCTAGAGCTTGGGTGTGACTCTTTCGGCGTCTTGCAGACGTCGTATTTTTTTATCATGACATACATCCAGTGCCACAGGCGTAGATGTCATGGATTTTGTATTATCAGTTGTATATGTGTATTGAGGGTGTTGGCCCCAATTTTGTAATATAAACATAATATTTTTTGAAATATATATAAAACATGGTTCTTCGGCTTTACTTATATTACAATGTGTACATTGATGAGAATGTTTTCTTTGCTTTAGTTATGTGATAAATGCCAATCTAAAATGAAATTAGCATAAGCATCGGATACATAATTAGAAATCCTAGGTATGTGATGATAAGTAATAAAATCAAACTGTCATTCTAAAAGGTGTACCTAAAGGAATCATTGAAGTAATGTAGGGTCGCGCACACGGTAAATTTGGTTCGACCGACATACTACTAACTGGGAATCCAGGCGAACCTCCAAATAGAGAATACCATGTGAAATGGAATCATGCAAAATTTCTATAACGACGCTATATTTGGCCACATTATTCATGGATGGACCTATTGAGCTCTCAACACACCCTAAAAAAGTCTCTGCCAAACTCTACTTTTTGGGTACCACATATTGTTTAATTCGGAACAATGTTGTTTCCGCTTATCTTTGTTTTCTACAATTTCTCCTTGATTCTTTAAAAGTTTCCCTGAACATGTAGAAACCATCACAACTTAAAGGGAGTAACATTTGACTAAAGAATCAACCACTAAGTCGTTTCACCTGACGCGTCCAAATTTCGGCACCTGGAAGAATCAGAGGTGAAAGAAAATCGTCCTAGAAAACTAAGGACACCAATCACCGATTTTCGTCGGCATCGGTAAACGGGGAGTTGTTCTTTCGTGATAAGCATTGCACAAGAAATTTTTTGATGACCGATTTCATTCAGCATCGGCGAAACGCAAAAGGAAGTAGTCATTTGCGGGGATATAGAGGAATCGTCGACGGTCGATCCCGTAAAAACATTTCGGCATTGGCAAATTTCCAAGAAGCTAGCCCAGGGGAAAAAATGCGATAAGTTCATCCCTGGTTACTAACCCCTGATATCTAATCGGCATCGGTGATTCCTAGGCTGGGATAGGAAGCGCGCAACTGAAAGAAGGTTACCACCTCTGTTGGCACTCATGAGTCCAGTCACCTGTCTTTATCTGCCACATGTCACATCAGAACCATCCGATGAAATCAATCGGTGTCGGTGGTTTTTCTTTTGTAAGGAGTATCAATGAAGAATCTCGTAGCTCTGCGCCGATCCCCAACTTCCCATTTCAGAAAATGACACAATGGGACGTTTTAGCTCTAAGATACGCTAGATACGATGCATTTAATTGATTGATTAATTCCAAGATCACGCATTAGTCTCTGATTCATGCGCAAAGCCCAATGACCATTTTAACCTGTAGATACAATGCATCTCCCTCTGTGCCTCTGTCGTCAACCTACATAAAATTGATTACAGAGAATTGGCAGTAAGTAGTTTGAATTTCATCCCATTACTTGTATTAACAGCTTAATGTGACTGGTAAGTTCTCTCTCGTTATATTACCCTGAATTATTATGAGCTAGAGCATCTGCGTGCAAAGAGGTCTGGAACATCCAGAGGAGAGAGACGAACGACCCAAAGAAGGCTTCCAAGGTATAGTGAGTATTAAGCAACAGAGTTTAGCAAGCATACAGGTATGTACCAGTCTGGTTTTGATTTCATTTCACATATAAATTAAGATCTAATATTATTCTATGTGTTGGCCCTAATTAAGCGTCTTCGGTTGTAGGAATGATGCCTTCGAAGAAACCTACCACCAGGAAATCTCCTAGAGTCCCAAATCTACAAGAATCAGAAGTAGGAGAAGGCTCCTCCCCAGTCGTTGCAAGAAAATTGGAATTCACTTCCAAGCCAGCATCGATCACCAAAGAAGCCTTCGCTCAACCCCTAGCCTTTGGGGACACAGAGGTGAACATTGGGACCAAGACAACATTCACGCGATGGGAAGACCTATTCAAGGAAATAAAGCACGAAGAATTCCCCAAGTATGCCCCGCATAGCGATCCTGACACGAGGAAGCTGGATGATGAGGTCTTTGCCAACATCCACAAGGCTTACCTACACATGGTGGCGAGCAGGACTCTAGTATTCCATTGCATTGAACTTTTAAAATGGATAATTAATCACAGCGATACACAGAAGTGTGTAATTAATGATGATAATAGTCAAATCGTCGGGGTTTTCCTCCTAGTAAAAGTCCAAAAATATTGCAAGCTCAGGGAGCCAGATGAACGTTTGAACCAGGATTTTGTTGTGAAGTTTTATCAGAAGCCCGACACCAGCAAAATCATGGCATCCTGGTGGAGAGAAGACAAAAAATTCACCAACCGAAACTCTAGTTGGTACCCAATGGCCAACCTCAAACAACCTTATATCTATCTAATGGCTCTCCTTTGTCGGTTACATGGAGAAAAAGATTTATCTAGGTTTTCGGAGGCATGGATGCCTTTGGCTTATACTGTCGCCATCTCTGGAACAAGATTAAACTGCGGCGTGATCATCTCCAAACATCTTACCACCTGCATTCTACAGGCTCAGCAGCTGAAGGAAGGAGAAACTCCTGCCTTCTACATGGCGTCTTATCTATTGGATGTCATTTGTGCAAGAAATGTCTTCGCAAGAATGAACCTGAGCTGGAACACTTCCGAGCTCCCGGTCCATGTCTATTTTAGCATCTTGTGGGAGAACAGGTATAAAAGATCCTACTCTCTCATTTGCGACCAATTTATCACACCTATTCATTTCTTACTATTCAAGAAGGAGTGCCCAAGGCTGTCTTATGCGACCAAAAATGTTATATCGAAAGTCGGTCACTAGTACTTGGACGAGCGCGAAACCTACATTAGGGTTTTCGGCACCACAAGAGCACCACATTTTCTACCTATATATGTCCCCGACCGACTAGTACTAAGGGAAATATGTCACCAAACTATCTTGCAGGGGTACAACACAACTTTGGTGAAGGATAAGAAGCGGGCATTCATACCCTATGGGTTTCATATCGGCTTCTACCAGGTTAAAGACACTGCGCAAGCCAAGCAAGAGGGATTAAGTCAATTGGAATTTCAGTTCCAGACATGACATTTTCGCAAGCACGATCCCAAGGGTCTGGTCTCGAAACGTGCATCACAAGTATCATCCTATTTGCCTTATGCCCACGACCAGTTTGAGGATGAAATATTCACTGAAAATGCTCCAGATTGGGATGAGGTGGTGGAAAGAATGCCTGACCCAAAATAACCAAGTTCAAGGCCATGAGTTGGGAAGAGTAAGTGGCATCCTTGGATGAAAGAGCGCAAAGAGCAGAAGAAATTCTCAGGACTAGGGAAGAAAGGGTAACATTCAAATCGATCGAAACGATGGAAGCTCCCCAAGAAGCCCCTGTACAGAACTAGAATTTTCTCGGAACTCTAGGTGCAAGGGAAAGAGGGACACTATTCCTCCAACATGCTCAGCAAATAATGGATCTGGCGTTGAATGATCCAACCCTCTTATCAAGCGTTCCGACCAGTAACCCAGAAGAGAGCCCGGCAGGGGTAGGCGGCTCCGAGCTCACAGACTCTAGTAACATCAACGAGTCATATGACCCTGAATCCACACTGCCGCCAGTCGATTCACCGGCAGGCGCGACGACTCAATCAAAGCGAGGTCGGGTGTCGATTGAAACCAATGCACCTAACCCTCTGTCTGAGTTCATAGATATATACAGTGATGATGAGAGTCCGAAGGCATCTCAGAAAACCTCTATGCATGTAGAATAAGAGAAGGGAGACAAGGAAAAAACACCTTTTGTTCCCAATGTTCAAATTCAAGAGGACACACGAGAAGAAAAAGAAGTCGAAAGTGGCTTAGACATAGAAATGCCCGATGCACCGGAGACCTGAGCAGGTAGTCCCAAGGACAAGTCAGAATTGGACGTGTCAAAAGAAAGATCCTCGCAGAAGGACGTCGGTGATACCACGGCTAGAATACAGTCAAGTATTGAGCTCGCTCCCAACACATCCATTCCACTTGATACTCAAGTCCCCGATAAACATCAGGAAGAGGTCGGGCCTTCGGAGCAAAGCAAGGAGGTTCAAGAATCTGATCTTGAACAAATATATACCACCGACAGCCTAGGAAACACGCTCACATGGGGCGACCAACAGATAGAAGAGTCGATAAACAAAGTGGCAGACATCTATGCGATCTCCTATGATCAAAAGAGGAAGGCCATCGTGCAAAGGACTGTTAAGAAGAGGAAGATTACTGTAGACCATTCTATTTTGGTTACCACAGAGGAAAGCTTGATCAACATAGTAGATGCTCACACGTCTGAACTAATAGGCATGGGAAGAGCCCTCTCTGATGCTGCCCAGGATAGGGCTAGGAGGGATGAAAGAGAACTAGCGAATACTCTAAAGGAACTGGAACACTTGCGCCATATTGTTGAGTATTATAAAGGCGTCACATAGACTGCAGCATATTTGAAGAGTGAGTTTTCAGGAGTTTACAATGAGTACAAGAAAGAAAGAACCCCTGTTAACTGAAAATATAATTGAATTCCAGGAGGACACTCTCATGGCTCTCGCAGCATGCAAGGAGATGGAACGATGGCATGAAATAGCGCAGCAAGTGGTGGAAAGGCTCGAATACATTTAGGCAGTCCAACAGGGTCGAGAAAAGGAAGAACATGGCATTTGGTTGTTAAGTAAAAATAGCCTCGACCGCATAAAGAGATCTGTAGAATACTGGACTAAGATGTCCCGGGATCCACATTGAAAGATCCAAGAACAATATGCCAAGTGCTAGAAGCATTGGGATAAAATTAATAAGGTAATGAAAGATATCAAGCTCCCCGAGTTTGGAAACCCTAGTGAGTTTATCGACATAAGAAACGTGCTCAAGATGTATGCCGAACAAGACTCCCTATGGGCGAAAGAGTGTGCGAAGGTAGCTGATGCGAGGCCGGGACAGGTGCGACAATTCACAGAACACCCGATCAGAGCTAAAACCATGTTACAACAGCTGAATTCCACCTTGATAAAATACCGAGTGCATGCAGTGAACATCAGAGGGATATATGCGGCCCCAATGGAACAATACAGATTCTCGTGGACCCATACTTGTGAAGAACTCTTTATCAGATGATCTGATTATGAAAGAATCCACCCTTTTCAAGAAATGACTCGGGTGGACTGTTGAAAGACTGTCAAATGATGACACCACGTGGCGATTTTTTATTAGCTCAAATTGTATTTTACCATTAATTACTGTTAAGACTTTATATTATAAATAGGAACATCGACCAATAGTCTAGTGGGTCTATGGTTTGTTGCAAGAACTCTTTTCTTTCTAGTTGTTAAGAATTATTTTGGAGCTGCTATGAATGAAGAAGTCCTTCTAGACCAGAGACGAAGTTGTTTTCATCATATGTATGTGTAATTGAGCCTGGAGAAGAACTATTTCCTATTCAATTCATGAGCAGATGTAACAAGTAAGAGTTATCGAATATATTGTCAAGTTATTTGGTGCAATTGCTTTGTTGTTCTTTTCTTTAATGATGGAAATGATGAATCGTTGTGTGGATATATGATGAAGGATTATGGTAGATGAATTATTTTGCTCGCTATTGATCTTATCATATAAATGTTTTCTTCTAATAATTAGTATTCTCAAACAGTAATTGGATGCTCACATGGTTAACGTATTATTACTAGGCCTGTGGTATAGGATTATCGTTTGCATGTTTGAGCAGCAGGTTATCCCAAGCTTAGCCTCTTATGCAGTAGTTAAATTTGCTCTTATTTTGTTTCTTGGATACTTTAGGTTAAAATCTCAGCTAGTGATCGAGTGCTCACACGGTTAAAGTATTATTACTAAGCCTGTGGTAAGATATTGTTGTCTGCATGCCGGAGTGAGGGTTATCTCAAGCCCAGCCTTTCCCAGTCTTTCGACTTCCTTATCGATGTGTGGTCAAGTTGGTTTATACCATCTTTTTCTCACATTTATCCTAACTAAAGAGAAAATACCAAAAGAGAAAATCCCAACTGAAGGAGATGCCTCCACAAGAAAACATAAAGCACATTGATTAAATTGGTCGGATCGCGAGATCTGGAGAACCATTCCAATCACAAACGCTGCAGAGTCTAATTGGGCCTCAGTGGCGAGTTTTCTTCCTACTGTTGAGTTAAGGGGTTTAAGACACATCAACATAATTGGTGCTAGAAGGAGGGCCTGAGAATGAATGGCTGAATATGTAAGTTATATGATATTCCGAATAGCCTATAGATTTGTAATGGCCCATATGCATGGCTAGTCATCCAACAGTCAGCCCACCTTTACCGAGTACTCCCAAAGTGGATAACTCGCCCCACTCCGAGGAAGGATATCTTCACCCTGGAATACCTTATGCCCTCCCTCACGAGGAAGTGAATCAATTTAGAAGGATTTCCAGAGCTTACGCCCGGCAAATCGACGCATTTCCATTCACCCCCATCCTCCCTCGAAGAAAAAAACAAGGCAGACCAATGGTCAGCACTCCCGATGAATTTTTCGTACACTCCGTCGAAGACTTAATAGACTTCGCGATCACTGAAATCCAAGAACCTCTTAACCTCATACTTGAGATGCCAGTCGGTGACATCTCCGAACCTAATGATCTTTCAGAGGAGGAAGAGCCTAACTCCGACTCTGAAGATATGGAACAGAACAAAGGTCATGAGGAGGAGAGAGAAGTTCCACTTCAAGGCGACCAACCTTGGTTGGTCGGGGACGCCGTGGTCATCCCTGGACGAATACACAATCTCCCTAGGCACCTGGAAAAGTTGCTCCCCAAGTATGATCCTGAGACCTCAGGATTGCCTGAAGATCATATCAAGAAGTTCATACTCGCGATCAGGCTTATGAATGTTCAACATGAAGACGTGGTATGCAGACTTTTCCCCTACACATTTGAGAACTTGGCTTCCACTTGGTATTTTAACTTGCAAGTAGGATCCATAACCAGCTGGACTAAGTTCCAAAAGGACTTCCTAGACAAATTTACCGAAGAAACTACCACAGGAGCCCTTATGGCTGAATTTTCCACAGCCACCATGACCCCAAAGGAAAGGGTCAAAGATTTCAATCAAAGATTCATGACTATCCTAAACAAGTTTCAGCCTGCGGAAAAACTGGCTCAAGAGTTGCAAATCGAGGTCTATGTTAACGCTCTTCCATCCTCTATTTCCATGTTCGTTAAAAGAGTCGCTAAGCAAACCCTCACGGAGAATTTTGAAGAGGCCAAGACGATAGAGTTCCAGATGAAAGGGTGTAAAGAAGGCCAGGCATCTCTAGCAAGAAAAGAAAGCTAGCCCCCTCCCAGGAGAGGACTCCTCTTGACTAGACCGTTAGGGAAGCTGGTTGAACCAACTCCTGATAAGGGTAATGGGGATATAGAAGACTTGCAATGCATGGTTAATAAACTATCAAATGAGATTATAGATATGAAAAGAACTGTGGGTGAGGGAAACCAAGGCCAAAGACCCTATAAGCCTTTCTTTAAAAGAAACCAACCTTTCAAAGCAATTGAACCTCCCCCAGCCAACCTAAACATTAACTTAGGGAATGTCGCATCTGATTCTTTCTGTACTTACCACCAAGAGAACCACTCAGAAAGGGAATATCCTTAGTGGGTCAACGCCATGAATTTAATGGCCAATCATTTTCTGGGCGAAGTCTCTCTGATCGAACCACCCAACAGTTCGACCTTTAACATTATCAATCAGGAAGAGGCTGACCCCCCACAAGACATGGCCATGCTGATATGGGATCCCGACGTGATCACGCCTTTGGACGATCTGTTTAAACCTCAGGGACCACCCACAGAGATATCGGTGGTACAAACACATATTAAGGGTCAACCCTGCCCAAAAGATACCGATGTCACCCGTGTCTCACAAAGTAAATTAACTCCTGATTGCTCGAGAATGCCTGTCGCTCCTAGTAAACAGCCTCTAAGCATCCATACGCAGAAATATCCTAAGCTAGATTATAACGTAGTCGAAGATTTGAAGAAGTTGAAAGCTAATATATCAGTTATGGACGTATGTAGAATCCCTCAGCAGAAAGACCTTCTGTTGGAGGCTCTAAGTTCGGTAGAAAACTTGGCCACCGGCGACGATCGAGAGAAGAATCTACCCCCTACATATTTGGCAAGCAAACCAATGATAAACACCTGCTCAGAAGGCAGGAAGGAGAGACCTTTCATGCCTCCTTTCCTTTTGACATTCGAAGTCTTCAATAGAAATCTTCACAATTGTCTGGTAGATTCTGGAGCCTCTTCTAATGTCATGCCCTTGGTCGTTTGTAATAAACTAGGTGTTGTCCCTCTCAAAAGTGATAAGCATGTTATACAACTAGACTGAACCCAAGTCAAGGTTATGGGGGAACTCAAAGATGTGATGATCAAGATAGCGACACACCCTAGTTTTGTGCAGGTGATCGATATCATTGTAGTAGATATCCCTGAGGCATATGGGCTATTATTGAGCTAAGATTGGTCCGAAAAGCTGAATGGATACTTTAGTACTGACTGGACACACCTTTGGCTACCACTGAAAGGATACAAGAACATGATCTGAATTGATAGGGAGAGATATCTTAAGCATACAATCACCAATCTGGAAGCCCCTAATGAACCAGCCTCCATGGATTTTCCCATATTGGGTAATTATTCTTGTGACTCCTACTTCAGGAACTTCCCTCCCCTCATATCCAATGTTCCTCTTACCCAAAACTCTGAGCTTCCTTTCCAGGAGAAATCATCGATGCCTACAGAAGATTCTCTCTTTTGTCAAAACCCCATGCCAGGTCGAGTGGAAGGAAAGGGTGGACAACACAACATCAACAATGGTGAAGGAAGGAATGATTGTCATTCATGTATTTGGACCCTCTATTTTCATGGATCCAAGTCACAAGAAGGATCAAGAGCGGGGTGCATTCTAATCGACCCAAGGGGTAGGTGTCATTTCTTGTCTTGAAAGCTAGAATTCGAGTGCACCAACAACACTGTTGAGTATGAAGCCCTGATGCAAGGGTTAAAGAAAGCCATAGATCTTAATGTCAAAGAATTAAAAGTTTTCAGAGACTCAGAAGTCATAATTAGACAAGTAAGAAACACGATACATTACAATTCGCCCCACCTTAAGAATTACCAGCAGGAGGTGCATAGGTTAATAGAATGCTTTGGAGTTTTCAACATTACCGCAATCCCCGGGGAAGAGAATACCCTTGTCGATTACCTACCCACAACCGCTTCTAGGATATTGCCTTTAGAAGATTGTGAAGCCTCCTGATTCACTGTAGAACTTCTCTACAAGCCATCGGTACCTAATAACATTTCTAATTGGAAAGTCTTCGAAGGAGATGAACAGATCATAAGTTTTTTGACCAATCAGGACAATTTCAAAGATCTCTCTATTGATGATGAAGAGTTCC
>ML811694.1:86650-110600 GCA_009831015.1 Picea engelmannii | reverse complement strand
CAAGCCATCGGTACCTAATAACATTTCTAATTGGAAAGTCTTCGAAGGAGATGAACAGATCATAAGTTTTTTGACCAATCAGGACAATTTCAAAGATCTCTCTATTGATGATGAAGAGTTCCAAGAGCACTCAATGGAAAGGGGTCCTATGGAAGACCAGCATACGGATAAATCAAAGGCCCATACAATCCCAAAAGGGGTAGCTAATCTAGAAGATCTGTTTGATCTAAACGAACGATTCAAAGGTCCTAAAAGCGCAAAGACTGGTAGCTCTTGTCCCCTCCATGAAACTGTGAATCTTGGGACCCCAGAGAACCCAAGGAATGTAAACCTCGGCAAAACTATATCTAAGGAAGCAAGAAAGGCCTGCCTCAAGATGTTTAGACAATACCAGGACGTTTTTGCATGGTCTTGTTAGGAGTTGAAAACATATGATACTCGTATTATTCATCACACCATCCAGTTGAAACCTGAAGTCAAGCCTTTCCAACAGAAGCTCAAGAAATATCAACCTTCATTAGAACCTCTCATGTACCGGGAATTAAGGAAACACCTAGATGCGAAGATAATTTTCTAGGTTAGGCACTTTGCCTGGGTAGCAAATCTCGTTCTGGTGAGGGAAAAATCAGGAGAAATCCGATTGTGCATAGACTTTCGGAACCTCAATAAAGCTTCGGAGAAGGACAATTATCCCGTCCCGCCGATGGAACAACTCCTGCAGACCATGTCGAGCTCGGATATTTTTTCTTTGCTCAATGGTTTCTCAGGATACAATCAAGTGTTGGTTTCGGAGGAAGACCGATTGAAAACCACCTTCCGAACCAAATGGGGAACCTTCGCTTATAAACGCATGCCCTTCGGCTTAATTAACGCAGGAGCAACCTTCCAGAGGGCCATGGACGTGGCATTCCGAGGGCTTATAAACAAGTGTGTGGTAGTATATTTAGATGACGTGACAGTGTATTCGAAGGATGGGAGGGAGCACATCCAACACTTAACTCAAATTTTTGAAAGATGCAGGAAATATGGTATATCGTTAAATCCTAAGAAAACTATCTTCAGAGTTGAAGAAGGGAAGTTGTTGGGTCATATTATATCTCAAGCAGGGATTTGCATAGACCCCAAAAGGATTAAGGCCATAGCACAGCTTTCATTACCTCATAACAAGAAAGCCATGCAGTCTTTCTTCGGGCAAATCAATTTCGTGAGGAAGTTCACTCCCGACTTCGCCAAAATTATCAAACCCTTACAAAAGATGATTCACAAAGATGTTGAATTTAAGTGGGATGACGAACGAAAAAACGCTTTCAACAAAATCAAAGTTGCCATATCCCGGACTCCGGTGCTGCGAAGCCCCGATTTCAATAGAGGCTTTAATCTATATACCTTCGCTTCTGACCAGTCGCTGGATGCGGTTTTAAATCAGAAGGATGATGACAACAACGAAGCCCCAGTATCATTTATAAGCATTAACCTTCAAGGAGTTGAGCTCAACTATCCTACCATAGACAAGCAGGCCTACGCAGTCTATAAGGCAGTAAAGCATTTCAGGTCCTACATCCTCAAGAATCACACTAAGGTGATTGTACCACACCCTGCAGTTCGATCTCTGTTCACCCAACAAGAAATGGGAGAAATAAGAGGGAACTGGATGGCAGTAGTCCAAGAATTTGATCTAGACATAAAACCTGCCAAGCTGGTAAAAGGAAAAGGTTTGTGAAGCTCGTAGTCGAAGCCCATGATCAAGTAAATGAAGACTCTAGATGGGAGAATGAAATAGCTCTATGGTGTGGCGAAGTAGCATACATCCCCCCAGGACGAGATTCCTGGTACAAGGACTTGGCTTACCTACTACATCACAGAACTTGTCTCGAAATCCTCAACCCAAGAGAGAGAAGAGCCCTCAGGTTAAAGTCTGCACAATATCGTCTTATAAATTCGGTGCTTTTCCGGATCAACTATGACGGGGTATTGTTGAGGTGCCTCGAACGTGAAGACGTCGATAAGGTGCTAAAGGAACTTCATGATGGCCCCGCCGGAGGACATTTTGCTGGAAATACCACCGCTCATAAGATTTTGAGGGTCGGCTACTACTAGCCCACCTTGTTCAAAGACATGCATACTTACGCTAGAAATTGTAAGACTTGTCAAACAAGCACTAGAAAGGAGAAAAGGGCAGCAGTCCCACTTCAGCCTGTGACTGTTTCGAGGCCCTTTGAGCAGTGGGGGTTAGATATCATAGGAGAAATTATGCCCATCTCTTCTAAGCTACACAAGTACATTCTTATTGCCACCGACTATTTCAAAAAATGGGCGGAGGCCATCCCTCTGACTCATGTAAACGAGAAGGTAGTGATCAAATTCATAGAACAACAGCTAATCACAAGGTTTGGTCTCCCCTATGTTCTGGTATATTATAATGCAACTTACTTCTCCTCTACACTATTGACAGAATTTTCTCTGGACAAAGGAATCATAATCAACTACTCTGCAAATTATTACCCTCAAGGAAACGGTGTGGCGGAGCCGACTAACAAAAATCTGGTAAGGATATTAAAGAAGACAGTTACAGATAACTAAAGAAATTGGAATAATTAAATTCATAATGCCCTATGGGCCGATAGGGTTACACCCAAAGAATCCATAGGAAACTCCCCGTACTTTCTGATCTACGGGCAAGAAGCCATCCTCCCAAACGGGCTCTATCTGCCATCTCTTCAATTGGCCCAAGATTCCAACGAGGAACCCTCATCGGCCATGCAACGAAGAATCAATACTATACTCATGCTGGAAGAAGAGAGAGAGAAGGCTAAGTAAAAATTCCTAGCTCACCAACAGATAGTGAAACAATGGTTCGATAAGCATAAGGCCAAGGAAAAGAGTTTTGAGGTGGGAGACTTGGTACTAAAATGGGACAGAGTGAATGAACCAAAAGGGAAGCATTCTAAGTTTCAGAACCTATGGCTTGAACCTTTCCAGGTCGCTGAAAAGATAGCGGCAGGTACTTATCGATTGCAGAACTTGGAGGGAGAACCTGACACCCTCCCAGTAAATGGTCAGGCCCTAAAACAATATTTCCAATAATAATAAAATAATAAAAATAATAAAAATAAAAATAAAATTATAATAATGAATAAATATAAACAAAAAAGGAGGACATGAGTTAAGGTTATTGAAGGAAGAACAGAGATTCTGCGTTCTCCCAGTGAATCACCATTTGTTGAGCTGTCAACACACCCTAAAAAAGTCTCTACCAAACTCTACTTTTTGGGTACCACTTATTGTTTAATTCGGAACAATGTTGTTTCCGCTTATCTTTGTTTTCTACAATTTCTCCTTGATTCTTTAAAGCCATCGGTAAACAAGGAGTTGTTATTTCGTGATAAGCATTGCACAAGAAAGTTGTCGATGACCGATTTCATTCAGCATCGGCGAAACGCAAAAGGAAGTAGTCGTTTGCGGGGAAAGGGAGGAATCACCGATGGTCGATCCCATAAAAGCATTTCGGCATCGGCGAATTTCCAAGAAGCTAGCCCAAGGGAAAGGATGCGATAAGTTCATCCCCGGTTACTAACCCCTGATATCTAATCGGCATCGGTGATTCCTAGGCTAGGATAGGAAGCGCGCAACTGAAAGAAGGTTACCACCTCTGTTGGCACTCGTGAGTCCAATCACCTGTCTTCATCCGCCACGTGTCACGTTAGAACCATCCGAGGAAAGCAATCAGCGTCGGCAGTTTTTCTTTTGTAAGGAGTATCAATGAAGAATCTCATAGCTCTGCGCCGATCCCGGACTTCCCCTTTCAGAAAATGACACGATGGGACGTTTTAACTCTAAGTTACGCTAGATACGATGCATTTAATTGATTGATTAATTCCAAGATCATGCATTAGTCTCTGATTCGTGCGCAAATCCTAATGATCGTTTTAACCTGTAGATACAATGCATCTCCCTCCACGCCTCCACCGTCAACCTAGGTAAAATTGATTATAGAGAATTGGCGGTAATTAGTTTAAATTTAATCCCATTACTTGTATTAACAACTTGATGCTATTGGTAAGTTCTCTCTCATTATATTACCCTGAATTATTATGAGCCAGAGCATTCTGGGTACAAAGAGGTCTGGAACATCCAGAGGAGCGAGACAAATGACCCGGAGAAGGCTTCCAAGGTATAGTGAGTATTAAGCAACAGATTTTAGCAAGCATACAGGTATGTACGAGTCTAGTTTTGATTTCATTTCACATATAAATTAAGATCTAATATTATTCTATGTGCGGGCCCTAATTGAGCATCTTCGATTGCAGGAACGATGCCTCCGAAGAAACCTACCACTGGGAAATCTCCTAGAGTCCCAAAGCTGCAAGAATCAGAAGCAGGAGAAGGCTCCTCCCCAACCGTTGCAAGAAAATTGGAATTCACTTCCAAGCCAACACCGATCATCAAGACGATCACCAAAGAAGCCTTCGATCAACCCCGTGCCTTTAGGGACACAAAGGCGAACATTGGGACCAAGACAACATTCCCACAATGGGAAGACCTGTTCAAAGAATTAAAGCACGAAGAATTCCCCGAGTATGCCCCACATAGCGATCTTGACACGAGGAAGCCGGATGATGAGGTCTTCGTCAACATCCACAAGGCTTATCTACACATGGTGGCGAGCAGGACTTCGATATTCCCTTGCATTGAACTTTTAAAATGGCTCATTGATCACAGCGATGCACAAAAGTGTGTAATTAATGATGATAATGGTCAAATCGTCGGGGTTTTCCTCCCGGTAGAAGTCCAAAAGTATTACAAGCTCAGGGAGCCAGATGAGCATTTGAACAAGGATTTTGTTGTGAAGTTTTATCAGAAGCACGACACCAGCAAAATCATGGCATCCTGGTGGAAAGAAGACAAAAAAATCACCAACTGAAACTTCGGCTAGTACCCGATGGCCAACCTCAGACAACCTTATATCTATCTAATGGCTCTCCTTTGTCAGTTGCATGGAGAAAAAGATTGCTCCAGGTTTTTGGAGGCATGGATGCCTTTGCCTTATACTGTCGCCATCTTCAGAACAAGCTTCAACTGGGGCGCAATCATCTCCAAACATCTTAGCACCTGCATTCTACAGGCTCAGCAGCCGAAGGAAGGAGAAACTCCTGCCTTCTACATGGCGTCTTATCTATTGGACATCATCTGTGCAAGAAATGTCTTCGCAGGAATGAACTTGAGCTGGCACACTTCTGAGCTCCCGGTCCATGTCTATTTTAGCATCTTGTGGGAGAATAGGTATAAAAGATCCTACTCTCTCATTTCCAACCAATTTATCGCACCTATTCATTTCTTACTATTCAAGAAGGAGTACCCAAGGCTGTCTTATGCAGCCAAAAATTTTATATCGAAAGTCGGTCACTGGTACCTGGACGAGCGCGAAACCTACATTAGGGTTTTTGGTGCCACAGGAGCACCACATTTGCTACCTATATATGTCCCCGACGGACTGGTACTAGGGGAAATATGTTACCAAACTATCTTGCAGGGGTACAACTCCACTTTGGTGAAGGATAAGAAGCGGGCATTCATACCCTATGGGTTTCATATCGTCTTCTACCAGGTTAAAGACACTGCACAAGCCAAGCAAGAGGGATTAAGTCAATTGGAATTTCGGTTCCAGACAGGACGTTTTCGCAAGCACGATCCCAAGGGTCCAGTCTCGAAACATGCATCACAAGTATCGTCCTATTGGCCTTATGCCCACGACCGATTTGAGGATGAAATATTCACTGAAAACGCTCAAGATTGGGATGAGGTGGTGGCAAGAAAGGCTGAACCCAAAATAACCAAGTTTAAGGCCATGAGTTGGGAAGAGCAAGTGACATCCTTGGATGAAAGAGCACGAAGAGCGAAAGAAATTTTCAGGACTAGGGAAGAAAGGGTAACATTCAATCGGCCGAAACAATGGAAGCTCCCCAAGAAGCCCCTGTACAGAACTAGAATTTTCTCAGAACTCCAGGTGCAAGGGAAAGATGGACACTATGGCTCCAACATGCTCAGCAAATTATGGATCTGGCGTCGAATGATCTGTCCCTCTTATCAAGCGTTCCGACCAGTAACCCAGAAGAGAGCCCAGCAGTAGGCATCTCCGAGCTCACAGACCCCGGTAACATCAACGAGTCAGATGACCCTGAATCCACATTGGCATCAGCCGATTCATCGGCAAGCGTGACGACTCAATCAAAGTCGGGTCGGGTGTCGGTCGAAACCAGTGCGCCTAACCCTTTGTCCAAGTTCATAGATACATACAGTGATGATGAGAGTCCAGAGGCATCTCAAAAAACGTCTGTGCATGTAGAAGAAGAGAAGGGAGCCGAGGAAAAAACACCTTTTGTTCCCGATGTTCAGAGTCAAGAGGACACACAAGAAGAAAAAGGAGTCGAAAGCGGCTTAGACATAGAAACGCTCAATGCACCGGAGACCCAAGCAGGTAGTCCCAAGGACAAGTCATAATTGGACGTATCAAACGAAAGATCCCCACAGAAGGACGTCGACGATACCACGGCTAGAATACAAGAAAGTATTGAGCTCGCTCCCGACACATCCATTCCACTTGATACTCAGGTCCTCGATAAACATCAGGAAGAGGCAGGGCCTTCGAAGCGAAACGAGGAGGTTCAAGAATCTGATCTTGAACAAATATATGCCACCGGCAGCCTGGGAAACACGCTCACATGGGACGACCAACAGATACCAGAGCCAGTAGATGAAGTGGCAGTCATCTATGCGATCTCCTATGATCAAAAGAGGAAGGCCATCATGCAAAGGACTTCTAAGAAGAGGAAGATTATTGTGGACCATTCTATTTTGGTTACCACAGAGGAAAGATTGATCAACACAGCAGATGCTCACACGTCTGAACTAAGGCATGGGAAGAGCCCTCTCTGATGTTGCCCAGGATAGGGCCAGGAGGGATGAAAGAGAACTAGCGGATACTCTGAAGAAACTGGAACACTTGCACCATATTGTTGAGTATTATAAAGGCACCACACAAACTGCGGCATATTTGAAGAGTGAGTTTTCAGTAGTTTACAATGAGTATAAGAAAGAGAGAACCATGTTAACTAAAGATATAATTGAATTCTAGGAGGACACTCTCATGGCTCTCGCAACATGCAAGGAGATGGAACGATGGCATGAAAGAGCGCAGTAAGCGGTGGAAAGGCTCAAATACATTGAGGCAGTCCAACAGGGTCGAGAAAAGGAAGAACATGGCATTCGGCTGTTAAGTAAAAATAGCCTCGACCGCATAAAGAGATCCACAGAATACTGGACTAAGATGTCCTGGGATCCACATCGAGAGATCCAGGAACAATATGCCAAGTGCCAGAAGCACTGGGATAAAATTAAGGAAGTAATGAAAGATATCAAGCTCCGCTAGTTCGGAAACCCTAGTGAGTTTATCGACATAAGAAACGTGCTCAAGATGTATGACGAAAAAGACTCCCTATGGGCCAAAGAGTACATGAAGGTAGACGATGCGAGGGCAGGACAAGTGCGACAATTCACAGAACACCCGATCAGAGCTAAAACCATGTTACAACAGTTGAATTCCACCTTGATAAAATATCGAGCGCATGCAGCAGACATCAGAGGGATATATGCGGCCCCAATGGAATAGCACAGATTCTCGTGGGCCCATACTTGTGAAGAAATTTTTATCAGATGGTCTGATTATGAAAGAATCCACCCTTTTCAAGAAAGGACTCGGTTGGATTGTTGAAAGATTGTTAGATGATGACGCCACGTGGAGATTTTTTATTAGCTCAAATTGTATTTTACCATTAATTACTGTTAAGACTTTATATTATAAATAGGAACATCGACCGATGGTCTAGTGGGTCGATGGTTTGTTGCAAGAACTCTTTTCTTTCTAGTTGTTAAGAATTATTTTGGAGCTGCTATGAATGAAGAAGTCCTTATGGACCAGAGACGAAGTTGTTTTCATCATATGCATGTGTAATTGAGCCTAGAGAAGAACTATTTCCTATTCAGTTCATGAGCAGATGTAACAAGTAAGAGCTATCAAATATATTGTCAAGTTATCTGGTGCAATTGCTTTGTTGTTCTTTTATTTAATGATGGAAATGATGAATCGTTGTGTGGATATATGATGAAGGATTATGGTAGATGAATTATTTTGCTTGCTATTGATCTTATCATATAAATGTTTTCTTCTAATAATTAGTATTCTCAAACAGTAATTGGATGCTCACATGGTTAACGTATTATTACTAGGCTTGTGGTATAGGATTATCGTTTGCATGTTTGAACAGCGGGTTATCCCAAGCTCAGCCTCTTCTGCAGTAGTTAAATTTGCTCTCATTTTGTTTCTTGGATAGTTTAGGTTAAAATCTCAGCTAGTGATCGAGAGCTCACATGGTTAAAGCATTATTACTAGGCCTGTGGTAAGAGATTGATGTTTGCATGTCGGAGTGAGGGTTATCCCGAGCTTGACCTTTCCCGGTCTTTAGACTTCCTTATCACTGTGTGGTCAAGTTGGTTTATACCAACTTTTTCTCACATTTATCCTAACTAAAGAGAAAATACCAAAAGAGAAAATCTCGACTGAAGGAGATGCCTCCACAAGAAAACATAGAGCCCATCGATTAAATTGGTGGGATCACGAGATCTGGAGAACCATTCCAATCACAAACACTGCAGAGTCTACTTGGGCCTCGGTGGCGGGTTTGGTTCCTACTGTTGAGTTAAGGGGTTTAAGACCCATCAACAGGACCTAGGCATACACCACCTGAAGACACCAGTAGACCCTCAGGTGAGTAAACCACCCAAGCAGCAGAAGCCAAGTTCTGTGTATGATGAATAGCTCAGTCTACGAATCCTAACTAGACCGAAGACTCCGTTGACATCTGCCAACCAAGGGAAACTCGATAAGCAAGTTGAAGACAAAAAATAAAGGGAAAAGATATATACACTAATTTACATTAGTATACAAAGAGTTACGCCCAAGCTTGGGGCTCAAGCGTAATATCTTTTCAAGTAGAGCCCATTCCTGGGCTCGGCCAACATGTTCCCTTCATAATCCTCTAATTCATAGGCTCCTTTTTCTAAGACACGTCACACGATATAGGGACCGTGCCACATGGATTTGAACTTGCCTACCCCTAGCGATTATTTGGCTTGTTCATATAAAAGGACCAAGTCACCCTCAGCATACAACCGAGGATAGAAAAACTTATCGTATTGGACCTTGACAAGTATTTTTTTCACTTTGATAGTCGTAGAGGCATCTCGACGTTGTTCATCAAGGCTTTCTAGGTGTACGAGGCATCGCTCAAGATCAGAAGTGTCAGGGAGGAGCGCGATTGCCAATCTAAGAGAAGGGATTTTGCATTCAATAGGTAAGATATTCTCCACATCATGTACTAACTAGAAAGGAGAAAATCTAGTGGCAGTCTTGATCGCAGTTCAGTATGCCCAGAGTGCGGGATATAGCATAATATGCCAGTCAAATTTGTTCTGGCTGATAGTTTTCTGCAAAATGGTCTTGAGAGACTTGTTGATGGCCTCTACTTGTCCATTTGCCTAGGGGTAGTAAGGGGAAGAATGACCATGCTTAAACCCCAGCTTGGATGTTAGCTCTTCCATCATTTCATTCTGAAAGTGACTACCATGATCAGTGACAATCTCACTCGGGATACCAAACCTAGCGATAATTTGATTGAATACGAAGAAGGCGACAATCTTCCCATTGAATTTAATTGTAGGCATGGCCTCGGCCCACTTAGTAAAGTATTCTACGGCCATGATAATGTGTTGATTCCCCCCAACCGAAGTTGGGTTGCAATCCACAAAGTCCACCACCAAATTGGTGAAGGGACCAATGGTAATGACTGGATGGAGAGGGGTTGGATGTGAGTGCATTTTCCGAGTGAACACCTGGCAGGGGTGACACTTCTTAACCACTTTAATGTAATCTTTAAATATAGATGGCCAGAAACAACTGGCTCGCAAAATTTTATGGATTGTCGCAATCCTCGATAGATGACCACCACAAGCCCCACTGTGGCAATCATTTAGAACTGACCCGGCTTCTTCGTGAGTTAAACAAAAATGCAATATATTGTCTATTCCTCGACAATACAGAGTGTTGTCGATGATAATATAGTTCTTGGCTTGGTATGATACACGTCATCAGTCATCTCCCGAGATATGCTGAGGGAACTTCAAAGTTTGAATATAGAGAACAATGTCTCCATACCAGCAGTCAGACGACGAGACAAGGAAAATGTGTTCATCCACGAAGGAATCAACATGGATAACATCCTCATCCAATCGTGATGTTATTGTAAAGTGAAATCGAGATCGAATTCTTGTAAAATGACAATCCATTTATTGTATTTTCCCCCTATGATATGCCTAGTAAGGACATATTGAAATGGATTAACATCAGCAACTAAAGTAGTTTTGCAAAGCAATATATAATGGTGTAATCGTTGGCCTGCGTGCACGACAGCCAAAGCTAGATTTTCAACGTGAGAATATTTGAGCTCAGGACCAACTAAGTTTCGACTAAGATAGTAGATGGCGTGCTTGCGGAGCTCATCATCCTCCTGAACCAAAACCATACCAATCGTCTCTTAGTATGCTGCGACATAAAGAAAGTAATCCCTACTGTAGTCCAGAGACTTCAGCAAAAGCATCGATACCAAGGCTTTCTTCAAAGCATCGAAGGATTCCTGGGCTTGCTCATCTCAGATAAAAGGGGTGTCCTTCTTCAAAAGATGCATGAAACCCTTAGTAATACTGGCATAGTTTACTATAAATCGACGTAAAAAGTTATCTTTCACCTGTAAACCTTGAAGTTGTCGAATAGTGCATGGGGGAGGCAATCGAAGTATTTCCTCAAGCTTTAACGGATCTACCATGATCTCGATCTCAGAGACTAAAAATCTAGAAGATGTCCAGACCTAATGCAAAAGATGCATTTATGAGGGTTCAACCGGATTCTATAATGATGACATATTTCAAAAACTAGTCGAAGGTGCTTAGGGTGATCCACTCTCTTATGAGAGTGAGCAGCAAGATCGTCAAGATAAGCTTTGACTATATTCTTAAGATTGTGGAATGTGAAGGCCATATCACGTTGGAAGGTTGCTCTGGTGTTTTTAAGGCCGAAAGGCATCTTCCGGTATGCGAAAGTACCCCAAGGACAAATAAATTCCATCTTATGTTGATCCTTGATTTTAATTTGAATTTGGTTATATCCTGAAAATCCATCCATGAAAGAAAAAACTTCGCTTCTCACACACTCATCGAGAATCTGATCGATGAAAGGTATCAGGAAGTTGTCTTTAGGACAAGCTTTGTTTAGGTCATGAAATTCCATGCATACACGAATGGCTCCATGCTTATTATTCATAGGAATGGGATTGGATACCCATCAGTCAAGGGAACCGGGTAGATAAAGCCAGCATTAAGTAGTTTCTCTACCTCTGCCTTAATAGCAGGGGCCTTCCGGGGATTGACAGCTCTAAGACGTTGTTGAATAGTCTTAGCTTCTAAGTAAGTTTTAATCTCATGTTCGACAATTCGAGGGTCGATTCCTGGCATCTCTTCATATGACCAAGCAAATACATCTCATAATTCCTTGAAGAGCTCGGTGTAGATCAGGATTTCTTATGGCGAACAATCTGCACCAATGTGTACATTTTCAATCTTTCCAGGGGTACGAGAGATATCAATCATGACGGTAGGAGAGATACTAACCATATTTCCTTCGGCATAAATGTCGTGCGTATCAAGTGGAAGTACGACGTGACCGATTATTTCGCTCAAAGTAGATCGAAAGTCATCTTGTTCGATTCTAGCAAGATCTGGGAGAAAATAAGAGCGATGATGCATATCATCCCAAGGTTTGTCAGAGCCATTCATAGCCTTGATGATAGCTTCATCTGAGGGCAAAGTCTCATCAAGGAAGTCATGTGAACAAGACAACGAGGTGTCCCACACGGGCTTTAGAACAGGATCCTCCTCATCCATCTGCGAGGTAATAGGATCGGGATCGGCGGAAGAGTAAAGAATATATTGATATTCTATCTCCATTGTCGATAGTGGTATGGCCATTCTAGCATGCGATTGACCTTCACAAGACACAGTCAAGGAAGGTAGGGTCCAAGGATCGTTAAAATAGGAAGTGTGGAAAGGAACAAACCTCTCTGACAAAACGGGCCCACTGGACATGGCATAAACATGGTGAATCAGTGCCATGAAGTCGAAGGTACCCATAAGGGAGGAATACTTTCCGACACCGATATTCTCAGTTGTTAGCTGAGAATTGTCAACCACAGGGATCGACGGTCCAACAGATGCACCGCGGCTAGCATACACAAAGGATAATTGGTCGACCGTCACGATCTTCCCATCGTGAGGGAAAAAAAGAGTATGGAAGACAGACGATACAACGAAAGTCATAACATAAGTCCAATTGTGTCCTAGTAACAAGTTATAATCGAGGGGTGCATCAACTACCTTGACATCCACCTCTACCTTCTTCCCACCTAGCTGGACCGAAAAGGCGGGAAGAATATCGTGAGGGCGGAAAGAACGACCATCAAAAGTAGTTAACATGTTTGGAGTTTGAGAGAGAGTTGCAGAGCCGAGAGCTCTCCAATAGATCAAGGACATCACACATGTTGCAGTGCCTTCATCAACAATCACACGCATGATGGTATACTTTGAATAACCCATGTGGATTTGGAATGCCACGTGGTAAGGCAAGCGAAGCTCCACATATGTGACGTCAAACTTGATAACTTTCGAGCCACTGGGGTCTAGAGCTCCTAACGCAGATAGCAAGTCATTCCTCTGTGAAGGACATGTCTAGACTACCTCTAGGGCCGACATTGCACAAGGGGTTTGACCCAGGTCCTCAACAATAGAGTAATTATGGGCAGCTCTAGCATTTGGATTGTGGGTAAAGCGCTTGAGTACTCCTTTCGAAATATGAGGTGGTGGCTCTAGGTTTTTGATCTGCAAGGGTGTCTCCGAAGGAGGAGGAGATTCTAGACCAGGTACAGTTTGTGGAGAATTGTAATTGCGAGACCGGGTGGCTACATTAACCTGGCAATTGGCCATATTGATGCACAAACAGTCATCGTCTTGTGCCGGTGGGTTTTAACTCCCACCGACCACATTTCCAACATTTGAGGAGCTCGAGGCCATGTGTTGGTTATGTGGAAAAGGATTCATCAGCACGGTGGGCGGTAGAGATAAGAGCCTCATAGCTTCCACAAGTTTAGGGCATAAATGAGTAAGATGATCGTTTGTACAAAGCTTACAGGGAAATTTCACCTTACGCCTTTCTTTCTTGCCCTCGCCAACACTATTATTCATCCTCTCATTATTACCATTGTCCTTGGGTTTATTATTATTCTTTCCACCCTTACTATTATTATTACGTCCTTTCTTCTTATTCTCCCCTGGTTGTTGGTTGCCATTTGGGTCGGTCGACAATTGCACGGAATGTACATCTATCGACTAAGTGGGATTGGAAGACACAAAAAAAGTTGGCCCTCCTACAGACTGGTTTAGAGACAACTCTTTCAAATGGCTTGTCACCAAGTCTGTGGATTCCACATTAACGGAGCCTACAATTCCATCGGCACGAGGTCCGGGCTTTTGTCTAGGGTCATATTTTGACCTCGGTGCATCCAGAAGAATCTCATATAACAGCCCAGACTGAGCATGTATAAGATCTAACTGTTGGGATTTGAACATTGCTTCTTCCTCAGATGTAACCCCGGATGTAGCAACATACTTTGAAATAGGAGGCTATAAAGACTTAAGGAACCATTCTAACAGGAAATTTGGGGGTATGAAGGTCTTGATCAACCTCTTTCGTCTATGCCACTCCTGGATATGATCCGAGATATGAGTGGCTTTGTCATGGTGTAAGGTTGATAGAAGTTCAAGGCCAACATCATAATGAACCGATAATTGGAAGTGGTTAAGGAAGACTAACACCATCTGACTAAAGGTCCCATATGCCCCCCTAGGTAGCTCGATATACCATTTCGTGGAAACATATATGAGGGTGCATTGAAATAATATTAACCAAATGGAATCGTCGTTAAGGGAATTCAAAGAGCACCATAAGTGAAAGGTGGTGACGTGATCACCAGGGTTCTCACCATTCTTGCCTTCGAATTTCAGAATATCTGAAGGAAGCTTGGTGGGAATGGGGGCCCATGTAGGACCATGACACACAGGGTCGTTCATCAACTTAGATAAGTCTAGCAGGTTGAGCGTGGCCAGAAAAGGGAGACGGGGTTGCGGCATGTAGCCCCAAGCTCCCTGAAAATATTGTGTTTGGGGTATCGTAGCCCATCCAAGGTTCTGGTAAGCACCATGGCCCTGTCCGGGATTGTAAGACCCTCCTCCAAGCTAATTCATAAGAGGTTGGTTGGGCATCATTCCAGTAGGAATGTTCTAATGAGGGTTATAAAAATTGGCCCCAATCGAAGTGGCTCCGGGTTGGGGGTTTCCCAAGGTGTGAAACGGACCTCCTCTGGGTGTGAATCCGGAGGATAAAGGTGGATTCGTCATGCCAAATGTGTTGATCGGAATCGGCACTGAGGAGGTGAGGGTAAAGGACAAAACTTGAGCAAAAGCTTGTCCACCAGGTTGGTTACTCCACCCAGAAGCAACAGGATTAGACCCGAGGTTAAAAGAAGGAATGCCTCCCATGGTAGGAGTAGTTTGAGGTATCTGAGAGCCACCAAACGAAAACAGAGTAAAAGAGGATTTGTGCCCCCAAGTTCAATGCTAGCATTAAGGCCAACGACTGGGCTGGAGTTTGAAAACTATGAAGTAAAATTTGGCATACCATAGGAAAAAGAAATAGAGGCCATTGGGATGGACTGAACATTATAGCTCGGTGAGTGACCAAGGGACCCAAATGGGTTCATGGCAATAGGTTGAGTATTCACTATAGTACATGCAACAATGAGGATAGGTGCCTCTGGTACTACAACCATTGTGGTTGCAGGAGTCGAAGGGGTGCCATTAACTATAGTAGGTATGGGAGTCGAGGGGCTCCCAGTATTTTGATGACTCGGTTCAGTACTCATCCTTGTAGAATCACAAGTCTGATAAGTGGAGGTGTGTGTACCACGTTTAACAACTCTATGCCTTTTAGAAGGCAAAGAATCAAAATGTGGTGCTAACTGTAACAAGGGGCGAGACCGGCGGGGAAGTTGGTCTGAATCCATGATGACTTAAGACTCAAGATATAAAAAACAAATCCTAAGGCCAACTAGTAATTAAAGAGCACACCAAAAATAATCAAACAACCAATATGCACACAAATAGAATAAAGTAGATATGCCTCACCCAAGAGGGGCCTGAGACTCCCTGCTAAATATCGGAGGTATCAGAATCAGTTATAAGGGCCCTTGTGGGCTTAAAAATTAGTCGATCAGATCCCCCCGGAGAGATAATCCTCCATAAAGGCTATGTGTTGTCCAACCCTTATCTGAACGAGGGTACCTGCAGAATAACCCCTGCAAGTAACCTATGTGGCACCTAAGTCAAGCAACTAAGCAACCATAACAAGCGAATAGTTGTAAGTCAGGTCCACCATATGGGCAGGGTAGCAAAGCCTTAAACCTTGAAAGCAATGCCTCTCACAGACATAAGAGCAATAGCAAGATCCCCATATACGAATAGATCCCCGAAAATATATCTGACGCTAAGAAGGTATTGGGGGGATATCCCTTCAACCGAACTCATGCGACCTCATGCTTAACTCTAGTGTAAGCGGAGCCTCCTGATATTACCGATTATACAATGGATTTATCCACTCCTTTAGTCAGACACATATGTTGATTTAATAGCCTCAGAGAAGTTTACTCACAAAATCTTATTCCAAGGCACTAAATCCTAAGCTAGTTTGTGCACCCTAGAAAATAAAATCGTAACTGATCAATTTTAAATTATAGCATTAATTTTAATGGCCTTGCTTACTCAAAAGGTGTGGTCGTGAAACTAGTGATGTTATGACTCAGCAAGTAAAATAAATGAATATGAATACAATGCAAAGTCCTAACTTCAATTTCCAATAAATCATATGCTTCCTAAAAATGCAATTTTCAATTCAATTATGCAATTCTAAATAAAAATGCAATCTTTATTTACATGCACTAAGATAAATGACAAAGACTCAAGAGATCAAAATGTCAATCAATGTAAAATGCCTAATATTTTTGAATTTTCAATATAAGAAAAATGAAAAAGCAAGGACTGAATACCAACTTGATATAAAGACTCTACTTTGTATAGACAGAGACAACTCAAGTAGGATATCAAGGAGAAAAACACCCAGCCCAAGGTGTAAGGACAATCAAAATGAAAAGATGATGTGAAAGGCACCGCCCAAAAATTCAACCAAAGACAGGTTTCATGTCATTCCACAGACACTTAACAGTCACTACAGAGACCCAAGAAGACTCAGCAATCATCAAAACCTACCCAACAACCACCAAACCCAGCAATCAAGCAACAAAGGTTGATGTACGCGACTGTTCAAGGGAAAAGCGTGTATGTATGCAGCTTGCAGAAGGACAACACACGTATGTATACGATTGTCAAGCAAAAACCCATGTATATGTGTCAAAACACAACTAGGCTAAGGAGAAGGCTGAAAGACTCAGACCCAGAGTGAACAGAGGCTATCAAGCTATCATACGACAAGAAACTCAATATGAACGAGAGCAATCTAAGGAGAAAAACACTCCAAACCCCAAAAAAGAAGATTCAGTCCCTAGTATGGTCGCCAATTCTGTTATGAGGAAAATCTCTTTATGGCTAGGGGTAAACCACAACAGATGAAAATCACTGCAAAAATCAACTCTACTCTCAAGTATGCTATATAAACAAATATGCTAGCAAGACAAGATAAAAGGCCTACCTCGTCCAAACGTTCGATGAAGTCCACCGTTGAGCACTTGACCCAATACAAAATACCTGCAACTAGTCCTCAACAACCAAGCAACACAAGCATATGGTGATAATATATGATGTTAGCACGTTCAATAGCATAATCCATCAACATTCAAAACAAATATGCCCATGGAATAATAATTCAAATATTTGCAATATGTTAATTGGACGAGAAAAGAGTATTTCTATTAAGATATAATCAACA
Source organism: Picea engelmannii (assembly GCA_009831015.1). Taxonomy (NCBI): domain Eukaryota; kingdom Viridiplantae; phylum Streptophyta; class Pinopsida; order Pinales; family Pinaceae; genus Picea; species Picea engelmannii. Next base: position 93,388 of record ML811694.1, on the reverse strand, counting down.
GAAGTGAAAGAATTACATACTTCCGTGTCGGCACAGTTCGGAACTGAGAAACTAAGTTCCTTCTAGTTGGGCCTCCAGCACTTCAATCCTCCACCAAAGGCAAGCTCATAAAATAGAGACAATGAATTTCTCAATCAGTAAGGGAAGAGCTTGGGGGTTGAACAATGTGTTCAGACTTAAAGGTTAAAGGGATGCAGACTCAATGTGAAGTGAATAATTCCTCCAGAGTAACTTTGCTCTCAAAGTTGAATTATTTCTTCCCTTTTCCATAGCTTGGATTTGGCCCATTTATAACCTTCAAGTGGAACTGAAGGGCCGAGTCGAAACGTTTCTAGTATATGGAAGGCCAAGGATCATTGATCTCATGACGTGACATGGAAACCCGACACTATTTTTCAATTTTGGGCACATTTCTCGATGTATGCATGTTGTAGTGGTACAACCTATGTATACGCATGTTGTATAGTAGGCAAGGTGCACATATGTGGAAAATTTGTATTTTTAGCTCTGGGATTTGTAAAAGAGGACTTCAAGTCTGCATAGGGAAATGGAAAAAGGCCTAATGTGCAAGATTGCATGGGGTGAGGCAAATCTTGCTATAATAGTATGCAACATTTTTTCCAAACTGTCGACCCGACGGTCAACCATCGGCCATTAACGATTTTCATTGGCGAATGAAACTTCTCACCAATTCAATCAATGCCCGACCATCGACCCATCGGTCATCAATCATTTTTCTTGGCAACCACTTGTAACACCTTGATAAACCGGTCAACCCGACCGTCGGCCATTGGCCATGTTGAAATATTGAGTTGGTTGTCATTGATTCCAACCCTTGAAGCAAGTCTGGTAGCAAATTCCAGTAGCCCCAAAGGTATGGTCATGGAACCCTTAGTTGATTGAGCAATAAAGACATGAAGGTCAATATATTTGCAAGTAAGACTATTATAGATGGATAGTACATGTCATGTTGTTTCCGGTGATATATGGTATGCCATGTAGTTCATAACGGTTGAGGAGTTATGGCCTTGTAAAGTTGGAGGACCCCAAAGAATGATCTAGAAGCCCCTAGAAGGTCAACAAGTCAACAAGTAGTTACAGGTCATTCATTAAGGGTAAAGTAGTTGCAACAAGAATTTAATTAAGGGTAAAGTGGTTGTAACAAGAGAGTGTGGGTTAGCCCTAAAATAAGGAAAAGGGGTAAAACAATTATAAGGTAACCTCTAAAGGAAGTCACTTGTGAAGTATAAATAAGACTTTAAGAGACTCCCATTTACACCATTTTTTAACACATTGAATATCTATGTTGTAAATTGTTATGGGCGGGTATTGTTGTCAGATTTGAACAGTGAATTTGAGGCAACGAAGTTTTGTGAAGAGAGAAGTTGCAGTAGTCGAAGGGATGGCACTAAGTTTACTGTTCTAGGGTTTTCCTGAAGTTATCCATGAGTTGCAGTGAAGAAAGAGCACGGACATCCGTAGGGCTCAATGAAGGAAAATGCAGACACACAGATAAGCATAAAAATTTGTGGGTTTTAGAGCTAGCAGGGCATGAATATCCACGAGCCAGAGTCGGACAAAGCGCAGACATCCATGAGTCTACAGTGCACAGGGCATAGATCTCGTGAGGAAACTAAAGATCAAAAGATCAAATTCATCAGGTCAACTATAGGTTAAGAGGTGTGGTTTATTGTGTATGTTAGTGTCTATATTCTACAGTAGTCCAACACATAAATGTCTTAGTAGTTCATGAGTATTTTATTTGGGAGACTTTCTTATGGATCTTGGTATGAGGGTTTGATACATAAGGGTTTGAGTGGAGTTGATGAAATACAACAACAGTGACAGGTTATGGCAGTGACAGTGACCGATCATGATCCAGATTATTTTCGAAATGAAATGAAAGCAGGTATATTACAATGAAATACACACAAATATTGCTAGAAACAGATAAATACTACAATACATGATTTCTATTAATGAAAGAAATGTACAGAGACTATAAAAATATAGAGTGAATGAACTCGCTAGAATGGTGGCAGCTTATCTCTGAGAAGAGATGTGAGAGCTACGCTCATTCGCAAGAAGATGAGTACAATGAGGCTCTGAAGGCCTTTTTACAATAAACATAATGCCAAAACCCTAGACATCCAAAAACCTAACCATAGGAGATGAAGCGCCAAAAGTCATGTGGGCCCCGTTGGGCTAAGTTAGTACATCAACTTTCTGGGGTTGTAACTTTTGCATACGATCTTCATTTTAGGCGTGTGATAGACTGTTGGAAAAGTCCTTTCGAGAACTGCACATTATGTCATCAAAATTTGACTTCGTCCATAGTTTCACTGTGGCAAGCCCAACAAAATTTTTTTAGGGATTTAAAACAGCCTCGGAAGTACATAAAGATGTACTAACATGAAAATTGCCAAAATAAGCCAGTTGGAATAGGTGGGTAGCCACCAATATTCACCTAGATGTTGTGTAGGGATTTAAGACAACCCCGAAAGTGCAGAAGCCACAATTACAAAGAGATGTCACCATTATAGAGAAATGTGTTGAACTAAAAACTGTTAAGATGAGCCAAGTGGAATTTGGAATAGGTGGGTGGCCACCAATATTCACCTGGATTAGATCAGTAATAGGTTGATTGATTCAGTGGTAGTGACAGGTTGTCTACATTTATATTTCTGGTAGTTGAATAGGGCAAGGAAAGGGGGTTGTAGCCTCCTTCTGATTGGTGTCGGAGAATTGGGGAGTTGGAGCTTCCTTCATATTGGAGCCTAAAAACTAGGGTGTTTGAGCCTCCTTCCAGTTGTAGATGGAAAAATAAGGAATTCGATGCTTCCTATGAATGTATTTCTTATGACATATAAGAAAAGCATTATGTGGTTTTCTCCCACATTGGGTTTCCACGTAAAATTTTGGTGTATTATGTACTTGTGTGGTTGCTCATTGTTCATTGTTTATTTATATTGCTCGTGATGTTTTAAATATTATTGATGAAATACTAATAAAGTTAAAAAATACATATTATGGTTAAAAGTAATAAAGTGCTCATATTGATTCACCCCCCCACTCTTAGTATTCCAAAAGGCCACTTCTATACTGACGTGGAATGACACGTGGATGTTGACATGGCATGACACATCATCATGAGTTATTAACTTGGCTAATGTGGCATGACACATGGATATTGACATGGCATGACACATAGATGATAATGTGGCATGACACGTCATCACCCTCTTTTCTCCATCGACCATCGATCATTTCTCTTGGATGATCTGAACACTTGGTCAATTCGATCGATGCCCAACCATCGACCCATCGATCTTTTCTCTTGTTTGATTGAAACATTTCACTTGATCATTCGACGCCTGACCATCGGCCCATCAACCATCAATAATTTTAGTTGGTGACTTAAAACACTTTGTCGAATATGGCCGACCCAACCATTCGTCGTCAACATTTTCCTTTGGCCAACTCCAACACTTAGAAAATTTTCGACTAAACTACCAATGTATTTGGACCGTTGATCTCAGTCATTGATCTACCAACTTCGCCAACTCTGCCAATGTCTGACCATCGACCATCGGTCATTGAAGATTTCTTTTGGCTTACCCGAACTCTTTGCCAATTAGACCGACCCAATCATTGGTCGTTAGTGATTTTTCTTAGCGAACTTGAACACTTAGAAATTTCAAGAAAAACCCAAGTGAATCTGATTTGTCGATCTCTCACTCAAGATTATCCTGGTCATCGATTCTACTCCAACCTCCCAAAGGCCTAAATGAATACAGACCATAAATCTGATCCATTTTCCCAACTGTCGAAATTAATTTTGGTCGTTGATTTACTCAACCTTTCAAATGACCACAACCTTATGATTTTTTAAATTATTAAAGTGAATATTGATCGTTGATCTTGCAATCAAACGTGATCTCGACTGTTGATTCAATGAACTCTGCAAAACACTACAATGGCCTTTAAAACTTGAACTTTGACCTTCCAAGTCGAATTTAACTCTGCAAATATGCATATCTACTCCATTGAACCTCTCTTAGACTGTCATGAGTAATTTAAACTTAGATTTTGCTCACAAATTTGGGGATTTCACTCTATTTTTCTCCGTTTTTCCCCAAATTCGTCATGGACAAAATCAGCGACAACAAATTTTTCAAACTCACACTGGTTCAAGCCCATACAAGCTCGATGTTTGAATTAGACACTCTCATACCATAATGTAACGTCCCCCAGTCCAACTGGGGAACATTACAGTGCATAATGCTCTTAAAATTAAAAAATTTACAGCTAATTCAATTTCATGTAGCTTCCAGCTACAATTTACACATATTTAACTGTTGTCTATTACCATAAATTAGATGCATCTACAACATGCTAAAATAGACACGAAATGCATGTATTGAACCAACATATTAGCATATAAATTATTCTCAAATACACAAAGTTCATGCACAATACTTTAACTCATAAATACAAGATAGAAAATAGATAAAACACTTATCTGTCAAATTGGTTGTACAATCAATTGCTTGGGACGAACGTTCCACCCAACCATAGACCTGTAGTTCCAAATTTCAATAACAAATCACCTGTGAGTTGAGGCTAGTAATCCACAAAATAGGGTGGTCTCCCACTATCCACTCACAGCTCAGAAATCCTACAACCCACTGATATTCTCCTATAGTTGTAGATTTTAACCTTGTACAATATTTACAGCAAATAGATTTTCGGTAAAAGAACAGAAAATATACAATGGCAAACACAAACATTACATAGAGATTTTTCCCCTAGAAACCCAAACTGGGAAAACCAACATATTATATATTCATTCATAGTGATACATTGTTTACAATACAATATACATATAGGAGCCAACGACATCCAAAACCCTAACCCAATGACCTGGATTAGTCAACAACCCTAATTCCTTAACCGGAAATAGAAAACCATCGACAAAAAAACATGTGCTGAAAAATCACCTAAATATGTAACACGTTTTCCGAGGTAGAAAAAAAAATTTCCCACTACTAATTGTGCAAAGAATATAACACATATCCAACATTGTCCCACTTGTTGTTTTCTTTGCATGCAGGGCGTTACAGGGTTACATAGTCAACAATCTAGGGCAGCAATGCCCATGGATCCTCTACACCAAGAGAACTTCTCAGTGCTCACAAACTTTGTTAATGAGTCTGCAACATTCTTCAAAGTGTCCACCTTCATCAACGATACTTTCTTTTCTTCAATCATGTCTCTCACAAAGTGATATTGAATATAAATATGCCTTGTCTTTGAATGATAAGTTGGGTTCTTCACCAGAAAAATTGCACTCTGACTGTCACACTCTATCCTTACAGCTTGTTGTACCAACCCAATACCTAAACACAATCTTTGTAACCATATTGATTCCTTACTTGCATGAGTGGCTGCCATGTATTCAGCTTCTGTAGTTGAAAGTGCCACTACAGCCTGCCTTTTGCTAATCCATCCTATTGCTCCTCCAAACAGGTTAAACACATACCCACTTGTAGATCTCCTACGATCTAGATCTCCAGCCCAATCTGCTTCCACAAATCCATGTATATCCACCACTCTGTCCAATCCTGTTCTTCCTTCGTAGCACAATCCATAGCTAGAACTGCCACACAAATACCTAAAAACCCTTTTTTTTGTTGTCCAATGTTCCTTCCCTCGTTTTGACATATACCTGCTCAAAACTCCCACTCCATGTGCAATGCTCGGTCTAGTACAGACCATTGTGTACATCAAACTGCCAATTGCACTCGCATATGGAACACGAGACATGTCCTTCTCCTCTTCATGTGTCTTGGGACACGGATCCGCATATAACTTTACACCAAAAAGAATAGGAACCTTAACCGGTTTACATTTCTGCATATTAAACCTCTGCAATATTGTCTCGACATATTTTCTCTGATTTAACCAAAGTGTCCTTTTCCTATCTCTTTTAATTTCCATGCCCAAAATTAAATTTGAAGCACCGAGATCCTTCGTGTCAAATTTAGAGGACAACTGAATTTTCACATCCTGGATAATCTCCTTGTTGTTTCGTATCAGTAACATGTCATCCACATACATGACCAAATGAATCAAATGATCACCAATTAATTTAAAATACACACAGTGATCTTCTTTGCTTCTTGTGAAGCCAAGTCCCATCATATAAGTATCAAATTTTTGATACCACATCCTTGGTGATTGTTTTAAACCATACAAGGACTTTTTCAGCTTGCATACCAACTCCTTCCTTCCCTTCACGACATAACCTTCTGGTTGCTTCATATAGATTTCTTCTTCCAGATCCCCATGTAGGAATGTTGTCTTCACATCCATCTGTTCTACTTCAAAATCAAATGCAGCAGCAACAGATAATAGAAATTTTATAGAGGTTAACTTGGAAACCGGAGAAAAAATCTCACCAAAATCAATTCCCTCAACTTCGGAATAACCCTTTGCTACTAACTGAGCTTTGTATTTCTCCACTTTTCCTTCTGCATTCAGCTTCTTTTTGTTGAAATAATGTAACTACGAAGAGCATTCTTATTATTATTGGATTAAATCCTCATTGTGGATTAATCATGTCATTATTATTATTGTTGTTATTGGATTAATCCCCATTGTGGATTAATCATGTTGGTAATTGTATAAGGACCAAATCCCCTTTTGCAGATTGGTCATCAGACAATTATAAAGGGC